>JAPMOR010074919.1:87345-100059 GCA_026543865.1 Argiope aurantia
ATACTCTTTTACATGTGAAAGAAGAATACAAATTATGAAAATATTCTTTGATGAAGAATACTAATTATGAAGATAATATTTGCATCTTGTTAATTATAATCGGTATAAATAAATCTATCTATAATTCTATTCTCTCAGAAATATGAGAAGAACACTAATTGTGGAGGAAGCTCTGCTACCACTTTATTTTTTTAATCTTATTAAAATGAAAGTTATTTAATTACTCCTATAACGTGTACGTAGGACAAAAATTATGGAGTTTTAACTGCATCTCCTTGATTATTTTCTTTTTAAATTATATAATTTATATAATTTAAAACATTTTTTAAATATACTGATAATTAGATTGAAGGTTTTATTGTTATTATATCTTTCTACTTTAATCATTTTGAATATCTGCAAATGTTTTATTCAAGCCTTCAAGATTTAATTAATATTGAAATTTATATTAATAAGACCGTAGGCAGAGCCATTATTATCTAAATATCTTTAATTATATATGTAAAACATTTAATGTATCGACTTTCCTATTCGGTTTACTGTCGTCAACCGTTTTATAAGTATACAATTGCCAATTCTTTTCTTGAAAAGATTTTATTGAAGCATTCAGGATAAAGTTTATCTTTTAACGGTTGATGCACAGATTTGTTTTTAGTCACCAAATTACTACCAGCTTATTGCTATAAATAAACATAAAAATATAATACAATAAATTTTCTATATATAACTCATAGTATTAATTTTATACAAATAATTTCATACTTTACGTTATTTGAAGTTTACTTTCATAAATCCCCAATGTTTAATATCTTGGGAGTCAAGATTTTAAGAAAATTTCAAAGCCTTTATTTTCTCTTTAATACTAATAGCATTTATAAAGTGCATATAGATAATATCATACTTTAACTAATATAAAATCCTCATTTATAATATACAGTAGTTTAACATGTTAAATACATGATTTTAAGAATTCTAAATAGATTTTAAAATTAAAGTTTAAAACACTTACCAGTCAGACAACAAAATGAAAGTAGACTGTAAGAGCATTTTTTGAAACAGTATCAGGATTTGATTTCATTTTCTTATGGATCAAGAACCAAAGTTGATTGCACTGTGGCAAAGTTTATGAAAAGAGGTCTATTTTTTAAATCGTTTGAGATTTTTGATGAAAATTGTATTTTATTGTTACCATTTTGCTTCGCAAATTCAAATTTGTGTTTCGAAATCATAGACGAAATTTTCCTGTAACTTCTGTATAGAAGAACAAAAATAATACATGTTTCATATTAATATTTTTATTTGCTTAGTTTTAATTTTGATTATTGATAAAAGCGTCTCGTTTCAAAATTACACTAGGACAATATTGAGACGAATCTCGTAAATTTGAACAACCCGGTCAGATGACGAGGAGAGTACCCGAACAGACACCTCTCTCCAAGCTTCCGCATCACACCAACGGAAGGACACTTGTATTTGGGAATTTATGATGGATGCATACAGACCTACTTAAATGGCATTCTTCGGTGGAATTTGGTTTAAAATCGCGAGTCCTCCGATTCCGAAGCCTTACCACTGGACCATCGGAGCTTTATTAGAGCCTACAATTACGCTTAGATTATAAATTTAAAAGGAAAATAGCATGCGTATTACCATCAGTTGCATCATGTAGAATGTCCTATTACAGGTTCATTATTTTAAATTTTGGTATAATTTTGATATATTGCAAACCAGTTTTATTTATAACATTCATTGAATTTTTTTCTCATTTTGGATAGGGAAAAAGGCATTTTTTTCATTTTTACATACAAACTTAAAATGTGCTATTTTGTCTTGTGTCTTATAAGGATACTGAAGAGAGATGAACAATTTTATTGGACACGAAATAGCAAATCTCATTGAAAAGACGAAAATGGATGAAAGATCATCTGGAAAGATAAAATAGACAGAATTTCTTTTTTAATTAAATATTTCTTTTTAATCTTCAATTTTCTTCTCTATTTATGGACCAATTGTTTCGTTTTGAATCCTTTCAAAGGCTATTATAGAATTTTAGGTACAAAATTATTTAATATAAACAACAAATGCTATTTTAACCTAGATAACAATAAAACAGTGCTCAATCTGAGGGATTGAAAATGTCCTGGTATCAATTCAATTCTTTAGTTTTATATCAGTCTATGGAAAGGAAATGTAATTCGCAAAACATTCAACCTTATAAATTTAAGATAAACAAAGTTTTCTGAGGGTTAAACTTAGTATAAGAAGACATGGACTTTCTGCATTTTTGTTTAAATTTTTTACGGGTATATGGAATAGATGAAATTTTGTATTCAGGCTTAACTCAGAAATCACAATGCATAAAAAAAATTTGACCCAATCAAATATGTAACTCGCATTGTTTACATCCGTTCAACAAAGTTGTCCACAGCTTATTCTTTTTGGGGAAAAGATATAGGTAAAAATATTCAAATATCACATCTAGTCTAAGCTTTGACTTTATTCTAAGTATTCTAAACTTAAATTCTTCTTTCTAAAACTAAATAAATTTTCTTCTGCTGTATTTTCTCTACAAGAAATAAAAAATCTGTTGAATACATATTTCTGGTGAAAGAAACTCGGCACAATTCTATTGCAATTTTTCTCCAATAAACGTAGATCCAGTGGGACACAATCCTATTATTAATTATTTTTACAAACATTCATGAAAGCATATTTTTGCAATAATTGTGAGAAATATATTGTTTAATTCATTAAATTTATTTTGTTCAATTTAAATGTGCAAAAGACAAATCGCAACACAGTCAAGGTATATCTTTGGATAACATTAATTTAAGACAGCATTACATATTAAATATAGATACAAAGTTATAATTAAAACGTAAAATAATTGAATTAAAAAGGATAATAACTATCTTAAAATCAATTTAAAATTTTTTAATTTATAAACAAATTATCTATCGGCTGACACAGTATCAGTAATTTTTTAACACTTTTAGTTTCAGTTTTGTTAATTATTTAATTCCACCTTCCCGTTTTAGATTAATTCAATTTCGATATGCATCTATCATAGTGAAAGTTATTCATCGAATTCACATCTATTATAAATGATAAAAAGTTGATCGCGTTGTATTGCTTAGATTAATTGAAAATATTTAAAAATGTTTCTTTTCCAAATTCCAATTAGTAAAACATAAATATATATAAATTGAAAATTTCGGAAAGTTTTGTATTTGAGTAAAGTGGATGATATTATTTTGCATTTCTAAGATTCAATTAAAAATTGTAATACATTGCAGTTTTACATTTTATAAACTTTTAAATTGAATAAAATATTTAAAGCATAATTCAGTTTACTATCAGAAACGGAAATTTTAAAGACTATTAATTTGATGGATATTATCGGAGGTTACCACTATCTCACTGTTTTATAAATTTACAAGAATATGAATTAAATATTTGGATGGGGTTTGATTGTTTAATTGTATTTGTAACCTGTATTAAGTCATTTCGCTTTTTAATTTGACTGCTTAGTGGTATCGTTAATTTTACATTCAATGAAAGGCTTTTTTATATACTTCATTGAGCGTATGTAATTTTCCCTGTATGTGATTGAAAATATTCTCAATTACAGACTTACATTAACCTTTATTAGCTCATCTACAATTATATATCTCAAATATTAGCATTTTATCATTTCCAATGCCCATTTTATTTTATATAGTCATTTTCAAGTTTTGTTTAGTTAATGTTCTTCTTTGAAACATTACTGAGACTATTTAAGGACAGTCCTCAGAGTTTTGAAACGGCATCTGACAATGTGATCGATGCCTGGAAAGGCTCTCTCTCTCTCCTTCTCTAAACACCATACCAGGCTCCGGAGGATTAACGTGCACCAGTCTGCTTACATGGCGTCTTTGAGGCTGAATCGGGTTTCGAACCAGGAGCTCTCCAGTTCCGAAATTGAGATCTTACTAGCAGGTTACTTAAATATTTGAACTGTTAGTATTTAATGCAAAAAAGTTAAAAAATTCAAAGTGCTCTCCTTTTGATATTCCATGTAAAAAAGATCTTTACAAAGAATGATTAAAAATGACTGCGGTATGCGTTATAGAATCAAAAGTAATATGTACTAAAAATATTTTTAAAAATTTCTAATTATTATACTGACATTTTGTTATTTTTCAAATTTTTTTCCTTTGAAATGCAATTCATTAAAAAAAATGAAACATCATTTGTGCCTCCAAAGTCTAATTTTATACCTTTCAGGTTAGAAAGATAAATCTTTATACATTAAAAGACAGAACTTCTTTATATTTAATCTTATCAATGAAAATCTTAAGGACACTTTTTTTCATGGATATTTAAGAAAATATACATATAAGTTCAAATGATTTCATTTTGATCTGAATATTGACCAGCGGGTGTGGTCTACCCAAAAATTTCATGCTTTTTTAAAAAGGAACTTGTGCATTATCAACCACATACCATTCGCGGACAATAGTTACGAAAGAAGCTATTAGCGAGAGATTATTTAGCAATTAATCTCTCTGCTGCATTTAATACAAACACATCAGAAAGCCATTTGTGCACTTTTGACATCTTTTTTAGATATATTAAAACCAAAATTTGACACAGCACTACAAATGTCACAAATCACATTTCATGTGTTCAAGTCTTTGCGCTTTTGAGTTATTATGTTTACAAGCCAAGTACAAAGCAACCGAATATACCGATCAACAAACGGTCAATCTCTTGCCGTATTTGATTCTAAATTTGTTACATATCAATACTTTATACGTTAAGCGTGTGCACCAACTTTCATCTATCTATATATTGTCGTATTAACTTATATTCGGACAGTTGGACAGACAGAATTCCACAGAATGGATTTCGTTTAAAATTTGATAAAACTCTACAAATTTGATATAAAGTCTATATACCAAATGTCATCTATCTATCTCAAAGTGTTTTGAGTTTTATTGTTCACAGACAGCCAGACATAATTCTATAAATGTGTTTTTCGTACTCGGTGAGGTTTGAAACGTAAAGATTCGTCAAAATTGCGAATTTTTCTATAATCCCAATCCGTATACGAAATAGTAAAAAAAAAAAAAAAAAAAAAAAAAAAAAAAAAAGGTAAAAGCCGTTTCAACCTCTCGAATGCTTAAAAATGTGCATAATGTTTTTCTAGAAAGCGAATCACAAAGCATGTTTTGAAAACATCTTAATGTAGTGTTTTCTCGTGAATTTTTCACACATAATGAAAAAAAAATCGATTATACATTTTGAAATAATTCTTCTTCCTTTAGGAGAGTTCAGTCAAATATCTGAAGCTGATAAACAGTTATGGTAATAAAATCGCATGAAAAATTGCACCCATATATCTTGTTTCGTTTTTGAGTAACCATGGTACAAAATGTTTCTGATATCTTGTTTACATAAAATAGATATACTAAAGGATATTCAAAATTTTTTATACCGAACTGAGAGTTTGATCACATAGAAATTTATTAAAATTTTTTGAGTCGAATTTTGTGCAGAATACAATATATTTTTTCTGTCTGAAAAATAACATCTGTTATTTTCTGGTTTTGTGCATGAAAAGTAAAAGCTACATGTTTACATTTTTATGATTTCGCTATCAGCGCTGAATTTAGAGCTATAAAGATCTAAAAATTGGTGAGAAATATTAAATTTTTCATTTCAAAAATGAAAGATACCTTACATGTAAACAAATTCTTGGAACCGAGGAAGCTCATTCTCCACAGAACATTCTGGTAAGCGATATTTGCTTTCTTAGGAAATGTTTATTTTAAATATGCAAGCAACAAATATCATTTATCCATGTAAACACTGAAAATGAAAACATTTTTTTAAAAAAAGAAGCTTGGTTGTTTCAAAATTTGATATCGAAAGCAACTATTTTCTCCATATATTAGAAATCACAATATCATTTACAATATGAACCAATAATAACTTTCTATTTCCTTTTTCTTTTATTGAATTTTTAAAAACATTTCCATTTGTTTGCGTGTTTATTTTTGCAACATTTCTTCCTACTTGCCTGAACAACAGATACTGAATCCCAAAAAATCGTTTCCAAATTTGTTTCCATTCTCTGAATAGTTTACCCATTCCATAGTTTGTTGTTAACTAGCAAATATTATTGCTTTAGATTTAACTTGTTAGATGTTCTAAGAGATACAAGAGAAAAAGCAATTTCCTCAAGAGATATTTATTCCTATTATACGCATAAATTTGGAACATAAAAATATCAGGAATATCGAGCAAAATCAGCAGTTGCATTTTTCAATTAAAGCTGATTCAGCTCCATTATAGCTATTGATTCTACATAGAATAGATAACTATTTTCGAGGGTTTTTTCCCCCTATATAATAAAGTATTTTAGTTTGATCATTACGAACAAACTTTATTGATTTCTTATTTGGTGAACGAAGGAAAAGATTTCTTCAAAGATCCGAATACTTTGAGCTTGCTTCATCATAATTATATTTTTGTATCATTGGTGAAAGTTATTTTCTTAATAATTTCCTTGAGCAGAATAAATGTACAAGAAACTTTACGGTTCAGAATTTGCTGTTCTGAATAACTGAAATTAAAAAAAACTGATTTTAAAATCTGATTTTGCATGAATTGAAAAAAAAATGAATTAACGAATTAAAAAGAGATTCTTTACTATGGTTTGGAAATTACAAAAGTTCTTAACACTTATTATTATTATCATTCATTATGCTATCTTATTGTTACCTAATAATGCATTCATTATATTTGATCCCATCTAATTTATAAAAACTAAGTCGTCATTTTGAGCCATTTAGTCATTTTCATTTTAATTCTGTCTTAAATTGCATGCCGAACCAGTCGTTTAACAAATTAAACTAATCACCATAAATGGAAAGGAATAAACAATGAATTTTAAATCAGAAAAGAAATGAAATCTTGTTTCGTTTATGTGAATGTTTTCTTAACTGTAGTAATTGAACACGATTTCACATGATTAACTTTTAACACTTTCATCGCGAGGGACGAGATAACTCGTCTCCCAAAAATATTCGCTGTGTGTGATGAATGAGATAACTCGACCTCTACTCAAGGATTTTCTATATTACTGCAGAGTGTCCCGCGCTTATTTCATCGACATTTTAGCTTATAGAAGATCCTAATATTTTGATTTTACAACATTTCTACAAGGTTTATTTCTATAATATTGCCGCGATGAAAGTGTTAAGCAACTTTTGCTATTGACTCGAGTATTATGGATATAATTTTTTGTTTTAAAGAATGTCATTTTTTTATTAATGATTATAATTTTAGATGAAATTAAAATTTATTTAAAAATATTTTCATCAAATGGTGGGGATATTATTGGGTTGTTCGGAAAGTAATTTCATTTTTTCCCGACAGAGGATTTAATTGTATTTTTTTGCACCCAACTTCACATTTAAGGCGTATAATTTTTATATGCTTTGAGAGCTCATATAGCAAGGCTTGTGTGTGAAAAATTCCAATTAATTCTACGCAGTAGTTTTTGGTTGGCGTCCTTTTAAATATGGAGAGCGATAAGCAGCATTTTGGACATATCTTACTGTTTTACTACAGAAAGGGTAAAAATGCTGTTCAAGCCAGAAAGAAATTGACCGATGTGTATGGAGAAGGTGTGACAGTACGCCAGTGCCAGAACTGGTTCGCTAAATTTTTTAGACGGTAAAACCTTCACCTCAAATGAGGAGGTGAAAAAACCACCTCGATCAGTTTTTTGGCAGCAAAGACCAAAAATTTTATGAGCGTGGAATTATGCTACTACCAGAAAGATGGCAAAAGGTGTTCGACCAGAACGACCAATATATAATTTAATAAAGTATTTGTTTATTATACGAAAATTGTCTTTCATTTCCACGAAAAAAAAATGAAATTACTTTCCGAACAACACAATAAATTAATACACTGGTGTGCAAAACTTAAGCAACAGGTATGTTTTTTGCCATAACAAGAAATCATCTGAGAGACATGAAATTCAGAAATGAGATACAGCATTTTGTTCTGAAAGAATGAAGAAAGCATAGTTGCGCAGAAATGAATACAATGCATACAGTATGGAATCAAACACAAAAAAGGCTTTATTGAACTCATAGTATCGTTACACATGATTGTCTGTCCAAGAGGAAGAACAGCAAGCAGATGTTCCTTAGAATGGGATATGCCCTCCCCTTACTGCAATGGTTGCTTCGCACCGTCTCCCCATACTCAGTACCAGATTGACCAACAGTTCTTGAGGTAAGAGTGCCCATTCCTCAATCAGCATCTGTTTAAGTTGTCGGGTGTTCCCAGGAGGAAGTAATCGTGCCGCAATGTGTCTGCTTAAAGCATCCCACACATGTTCTATCGGATTTAAATCAGGGGAGCACGCCGGCCAATCCATTCGAGTGATATCTTCACTTTCCAGGAGCTCCTCAACAGCATGAGTCCTGTGTGGCCGTGCATTGTCATCCATAAAAACGAAGTCTCATCCAATGGCACCTCGGAACAGACGCACATGGGGAAGGATCACCTCCTGACAATAGCGATCTCCAGTTACAGAACCTCTGTCGGAAACGTGGAGCTCAGTTCGCCAGTTCATCATAATGCCTCCACAGACGACAACTCCAGGACCACCGAAACGGTCTCTTTCCGTGATGTTACTGGGATGAAACCGTGTCGCGACCTCTTTCCAAATCAACTGCCGTTGGGAATCGCTTGTGGCACTAAAACGACTCATCTGTAAAGAGGATACGACATTGATGAGATGTTCAGTTTTTGTGCTCCCTGCACCACTCTAAACGGTGCCGCTGGTGGGAAACTGTCAAAGGGATGCAGCGTTCAGGACGGTGGGCGAATAGGCCACCTTTGTGAAGGCGTCTGGACACAGTAAAACGCGACACTTGTCGTCCCGTTGCTGCACACAGTTGCTGAGCAATGGCGCTTGCTGACTGTTTTCGGGTTCTTTTCGCCTGCAGGACGATATGTCGGTCATCCACTGCAGTTGTTTTCCTGGTTCGGCCAACACCAACCTTTCTCACAGCAGTACCTGTGGTTTGCAAGGCTTTCCAAGCGCGCGAAACGACACTTTTGTTGATTCCGAACTCTTCAGCTACACTGGTCACACTACGCCACTCCTCCAGCTTTCCGATCATTCTTCCACGTGTGAAATCGTCCAGGTGATTTCTGCTAGCCATATTTCACGAATTAACTCACGTGCACTTGCAGCGAATGTCTTTAATTGCGTCTACGTCCTTCCTTTTAATGTAGTGTTGAGCTGCGCGCGCCTTCCGCACGTGTTTTGCGTACGCTCACGTCGCCTGTGACGTTTCGTTCCTGATATTTGCATACGCATGACCTTTCTCTTGAATTACGTGTTCATTGTACTGATCGCAAGAACTTCTTTTCTGCAATTTCATGGCTATCTACTTAAAATTTGCATTGTCGCCTAAGTTTTGCACACCGGTGTATTTGATATATCGGAGCATGCATGTATTTATTTTTTCACAAAATTATATTTAATTTAGCAACTGTTAAATTTCAAAATTTGAACTGGTGTACTTGAAAATAGTGTACTTTTCTAGACTGAATTTAATGGTTGTTTTTAGAATTGATAGTGTCGTCAGAAAAATTATCTTAAAATCATTAAAAATTCCTTTATAATTGGTTACTAGTCGTTAATGATATGCATTTTTAGATTTCATCTTTCAATGTAAAAAGAAAAACGAAAAAAAAATTATTTTCAGAAATTAAAGTTATTTGAAAATTAAATCATTGGGCAACTTGAATTCCAAAATATTAATGTAAAAAGCAATGGTAGCTATTTCAAGCAAGTTTGAAAATTTTGGATTTTATTGATTTCACTGAATAATTACTGCTAATAAGATTCGAAAACCAACTTGTCACCGAAGGCATTAAGCTTTGAAATATTAATTTTTGTAAAACTTTACAGTTTAATAAAAGTTTGTTTGTAGTCACTCTGATTAACCAATATGAAATGATAGATCTGCATGTTATAAATTCTAGCGTTTTCATGCTAAGAGAATCGGATGGAAATTCCTGATTTTTGGATATTATAACTGAAATAAAATTTCGTCAGTTGATACAGGGTAAAAATAATAAATTATCTAACAAAATTCTTCTTATTTTCAATGGCTGAGCCTATGTTAAAATGGCATTTTACACTCGCAAAATTATCTACTCTTTTGGCTAAAAATAATGTAAAATTTCATACTATTATTTCTTCTCCTAAAAAAGAAATTGGAAAAATATTGAATTAGATATGTATCTGAATATGAAGTTGTTATAAATTTGAAGAGGCAATTTTTATTCTTTGCCAAATCACAGTTTTTATTTTAAATTTTAAATTAGTCTTACTTGTTTAATGCTATACTGTACAGTTTTCTATAGAATGATGAAGCGTTTATTTATTACTTTTAAGTAGATATGCACGTTAATAACATCTGTAGATAAAAAAAAAATGTTATGGTACATTCTTATCTTTGGAGGTGGATGATTAAGGATTCGAAATCTAGTGCCCCGATAACCCCCTTTTCAGCGAATCAGATTATTCCGTTTAGTGATTTATTTTTAAAGAAAACAACATTAACTTAAGCTAACGTCTATAGCAACAATAGATGAAATTACTAGTCTACTTCAAGTGTTTAATATCGTTATTCGTAATGATATCGATAAAAAAACATTTAATTTTTATGAAATGTTTCTTTTATCTTATTGGCGAATGAGTAGTGATATTTGCTTTCAGAAAATTTTTAGAATTAGAATTTTGACTTAATTATTTTTTTTCCATATACTTTGGCATCTAACACTTTCATTTATAAATAGACTGTGTTCATTTAGTGAATGGAATTTCGTTTATCTGATTCATAATATCGATTACGATTTTGCTTGAGCTAACAACATTTGTTACATTTTACCATCTTTGCAGTTAGAGCACCTTTGGCCTGTCTCAAATGATTTTGATCGCCTCTAAATTGCTCATCTCCGGTAACAATTGGAAAGGAAGCATATCTCCTAAGTTCAAATCCTGTGATAAGCTGTTTGGTAATTAAGTGAAAGCCTAGTATATTCCAATTTTCAACATCATGTTTAAAGTGAATTACCTGTGAAACTGCATAAATAAGATATTTTGATTTCCTAAACTTCAGTTGCTGAGTCTAGCTTTGTGTCATCTGTAGTTATTCCAGCAGTAGAGAATTCAAGTGGTATTTCCACTTATTTATGATTAGAAAAGGCACCTCATTATAAATTTGTTTACATTAAATTAATTAAAAAAATTTCGATATGGAAAGAATACTTTTACCGTCTTTAATAAGGTTAATTAATAAAGGTTATATGAATCCTTTAAATATATTTTAGAAGCGATTATTCCAGCAGAGGAAGGTATTCCCCGTGTTTAATCTATGGGAAGATATGCTTTGAGATTTATTGTTTAATTTTTAAACAAAAAATGACATTGAATATTTAAATTGTTTCAAATATTTTATAATTAATTCCCCAAAATTATTCTGATAGTTATTTGCTCAAAATACATGTGTATACAAATTTCAATTATTTGAAGCAGGTATTTGTTATTTACTTTTAGTCATAAAAATGAAATTTTTTTTTGAAATATTAATATGCCAAGAGTTTTTTGATAATTATAACTAATAGGACTTTTGAAATGTATTTAAATTCGGATTTCATAAGTATTTTTTAACAACACATTTATTCACTCACACAGCACAAAAAGTTTTAACTTCATTTAAAACTGTTGATAAACAATTTAATATTCATCTCTCTATCCATTTTTATTGATAAACGATTAAAATCCTTACCCTGTATATTAAAGCATCATACAGAAATCGGAACATAAAAAAGTACGTATAGTGAGTTTAGTTATTGGAACAATAAAAACAATTGAAAAAGAATGAAGAGAATTTCTCTTAAGATTATTAGAAACATTTCTAATTTACAGATGCATTCCTAATGATTAGAATTAAAAGATATCAGCATTAGTAATCTGAAAGTCATTGATAATTCACTTGCTTTTCAAATGTTCAAAGGATTCTTATTACGTTTAATCAATTGATAATTATTTCACATTGTTTATGTAATTAAAAATACATTCATTTTTTTTGCCTTAAACGTTTATAAAAATAATTTTCCGAAAGAAATAAAGTTCTTTCACAGAGCAGTATTTAACTTTCACCATGAAATAATTTGAAGTATTTTATTTAAATACTTTTGAGTTTTCAAAATATTCAGATTCATTTTATGAAACGCTAACAAAAAAAAAAAAAAAAAAAAAAAAAAAGACCACTAGCTTCGATTCCTTAGAGACAAATTTATTTGCTTTAACCATCAAAAATTCTAAAGTCTTTTGAAAAATATCATTTAATTCACAAGGAGTACCGCCGCATGGGAAAATTCTTGAGATGAAAGATGACTCCTTAATATATTTTTTAAAAAATCAGAATTATATATAGACAGGATTTTGCGTTCATTTAAAGAAATAAAATAAGAAAGCTGAGTAAATGAAAAATAACGTATGTTTTTGGTAGCCTTTTAAATATTATGCCATCTTTTGTTGAGAATGAAAATGGCAGAAAATTTATTCTTGGAAATGAATCTTACAGAGTAAATAGATATCAAATTGTAATTTTAGAACATTGAAAA
>JAPMOR010074933.1:0-11022 GCA_026543865.1 Argiope aurantia
GATAATCTTGTGTAATTTTCAGACTAAATCATGCTAATTGTTAATTTTAATTTGAGTGTCATTTCAATAATATGTAGCAATGACAGTTTAGAAGTTGTGTGACTTACTCAAAAACTATATTATTTAAATAATTAAAATTATTTACTCTTAAAGGAAAATAATTTTAAGATAAATGTAAATGTATTTTTTCAAGCGTTATAAAAATTCCATAAACATTTTCCAATACAAATATGGTTAGCAGCATTCAACATCAAATAAATGACAGTTGCAATTTCCAAATTATATAATATCAATTTCTATCCCTTGTAAACCAAGTCAGAAAAAAGTTTTAATGCTGACATTATCTTCTTAAGTTAGATCATTCATCATTTTCTGAAAGATTTGTCCAGAGAACTACTGATTGATCATCTGGGTGGTGTTAAAATGGCCGATTTGATAATATCTTAGTCAGAGGAAACCAATTATTTTCCAGCTTAGATAGATTTATTCTGGGTCGAATCACAGTCATTGTCAGTGGGAAGATATTTTAATCAAAGAGAACCTGAAGCTAATGACTCTATCGCATAATTACGCTTTTATTATAATTTTCATTTAAGACTATGGTAGTGCTTCTCACAGTTATTTTCTGTTATTTTTCAGAGATTTTTTTTATTTAATGTGAGTTATGAAAGTATAATTATTATAACTTAAAAAGTGTTATCTTATTATTAAGGTCACTCTTTATAGTTTGCTGTAATAATGATTCTATTTTCAGTTTCAGAAACGTGCAATTTTACAGAATAAATAAGAAAGCATATCTTAATGTATTCCTAAAGGAATATCTTCTTCCATTTCTTAAGCATTCCCTGTTATAAAAAGATTGTGTTTTTAAAGTTGATATATTTCCACATGTTAAAAAAATTAAAAAAATAAGTTTACTGAAAGCTTTTTTTTAAGATACGAAATAACACACTACTTTTGAGATATGAAAATTACATTTGAATGGCACTTAAAGAAAAATCTTTAGAAATAAAAATAATCAAAATAAAACAAACTTCAAAGAAGAAAATGTTATGTCAGAATGCATACAAAAATATTCTTAATAACGTTTAATCTTCTATCTTCAAGAGTTTATAATGTTTTTATAATTTTAAAGAACTGACTTATTATTCTGCTTTATTCTTTTTTTTTTATTTCTTTTTTTCCTTCCTTCCTTACTCTTTGTATCGTAATATTGATATTCCAGATTTTTTAAAAATTGAACTGAAGTCTCAATTTGTACTTGTGAAATATGGCAATACTGAAAATTGAGCTGTGAACTGTTTTTTTGTTTTGTTTTGTTTTAATGAAACAAAAAAAAAAATGTAGTTGTAATTTTAAGTATATATTTTTTAATTTTTTTTTTTATTAAAGAGGAAAAAATTATTACATTGAATGATATCATACGAAGAATAGATTTAGTTTATAGATTTACGCAGTTTTAAACATTTATTTTTTAAAAATGTATTTCTATTTTTAAAATTAGTTCTGAAAAATATTTTTTTTTAATTCAGTAGGCAAAACATCGTTCAAAATTAATTTTTATTCTTTTATCATTTTATTGCACATTTATATAAATGGTTTGATCAAAACCCTAAAAATCAGTATAAATACGGAATGTTCAATCAGTCGTGAAGTTACTTATTTGACATGGCAATGCACTTGAAGTTAAATTCTCTTCCAGTGTCAAAACAAATTGAGAATTACATTTCCATTTTACGCTGGAACCACATTGGCAGCAGTCAGGTCGAATTTTCACGATCTGTGTTTCTTTCATTCTTTTACAGAAAACTGCATTCGAGTTAGGAGATGAATTCTTTTCGTAAATAAAGCGTTTTAAAATAAAATAAAATCTACTGTTAGCAACTCGAATGTATGCAAATTTCATATGAAGAAATCCAGACCATATTTGCATATTTAAAGTTAATATAGAATTTTAAGTGTGGAAAGGAATTTGCATAAAGGGAAATAATAGAATCAAAACCCTATGCATAATCATTATCCAAGCGGAAATAATAATTACTTGTAGATTTATAAATTTTCATCGGTTGTATTATAACTTGTAATTAATTTAGATAATATTTAGAAAATGGAGTTGAAAATATTAATTTATATTTTTGGTAGTACTCATATTTTTCCCGTAAAATAAAATAAATAGTATTACCTTAAAAATTTTAAATTAGGCAAATTCTATATGTTTTTTTAATTGATTTTAGTCAAAAAATATTATGGAAGAATTTTACTCTTTCTTTTATATAATATATAAACATTTTCTCGCATTTATTTTATGAAATATAAACTTTTACTGCTATTTAGAAACCTCATTTTTAAAAGGGAATATTATCAGGATAATTGAGGGATTTTCTGATGTCAGATACATTTTTAGTTAATAAGAAAAATAATGCAACATAATGTTTTGCCTAATCTTTTTAAAAATTATTTAAATACCTGAAAATTTATATTTTTATATACTAATCTACGGAAACTACTCAAATGTAACTTCAATCATTTTAGAAAATTAATACAACTTCAAGTATCGAGAAACTCTATTACTTTTATATATAAAAAATGAACATAATTTTTCCAAATTTTGGAGGTTATTTTAATATAAGAAAACATATTATTTTACTATCTTGCTGCTTATTATTTGATCGATAAGGCATTTTAAGGCAAAATATTTAATAGAAAATATCCTGTATGAAATGTATCAAGTATTATATAGTGTTTTGTATATATGTATACATTTCTTAATTATATACGTACATAAATCTTGATTTCTTTTTATTGAAATAAATGCTCTATACTGAAATACATTACATTAAAGGTAAATTATTTGCAAGAACAGTAGAAAAAGTAAATATCTTAAAGTAACTAATTGCCTCAAGAGCCTTGCAAGAATGATTGCTTTCTCACCACACGCTCTTAGGGTAGTTTGTAAAAGCACTTAACTTTACTCCTGAGAACCCACATATTCAGGATGGTATTGCCATTTTTGTTTATCTGCTGCTTGAAGCAATTTATCATACTATCTGTCACTTAGCTTTTGTATTAAGATAATGCCTCTTGGTAGAGTAAAGTAGAATTAAGAAAAAAATAATAAAAATTTCAAGTGCCGTTGCGGTTTAAAGGATATAATATTAAATTATCCTTTTTTTTTCAATTTAAAAAATAATTTGGAAAGAAAAATAAAACAACTTTACATTTGATGTATATTTAATAAGTTACATATTAATAGATTTAGAAAATGATTCGCCATTTTAAATAAGTAATTACAGTAAATGTATTTCAACAATAAATCGGCTCATAAATAAATTACTAATAGAAGTTTATTACAGATACTTAATTTAGCGTTTTAAATTATGCTAACAGTTATTAAAGCAAGATGAAATTTGAATATAGTAGATAAATTTAAATGAGATAGGAAATATTATAACAAAAAATTATTTTAAAATAATGCAAATGTGATATCAGCATATCAAATTTGGCTTGTTAAATATTATTACTTCTAAAAAGTGAAAATAATTTCATTAATGTGTTCTAGAGATTTTGTTTATTTTCTTGCGATGTAAGAAGATTAAACTTCAGAAGTTTCAAGAAATAATTTTTAAGACTTAATTTTATTATTCGTTTAAGGCAGAATAATCAAAAATCAGAAGTGGAGAAATAAAGCATTTCGCTTCATTTCCAAATTTAATGTTTCATATTTTTATGTCAATTTTTCTTCATACCTGATTGATTAATCTCATTTCCTAACAAGAGAAAATTTCTGGCGATGGATTGCAATGTAATAATAAATTTATCAGGTTATAATAAAATAATAAGATAGTTAACAGAGGCACTTTTACTGACCATTTATGCATACTAATATTTAAAGAAATAGAAACCAATTTATTTCTTGTTTCGACCAAGTCACTAGAAGAAAAAAAGAGTATATATAATTATGTTGTCATAAATTTAAGTCCTTAAGAGAGAGAAAAAAAATGGCTTTGAAGTAAAATAAAATCACTGCTGAATTTTTCGAGACATCTACTAGATCAGCTAACTGGATTCTAGAGATTTATAGAGTCTATTTAAAATAAGAATTGCTTTTTAGATGTTTGTTTGTTAGTGTAATTTGCATTGGAATAATTTATTACACTTGTAAACATACAATGAAATAACCTATTCAAAGTATTATAGGATTACAAATAATAACAGGACGGATAAAAAAATGTCGTTACTATTCAAAATGAATTCTCAACATTTCTGTAATTGATGAAATTAACTTTAAAGTCATTAAGAAGTGGATGTTTCTGTAAATGTATGTGCAAAAAATATAAAGTATTGAAAACCACATTTATATTTCAATAATCAACACCAAATCATTGAATTAGTCACATTCTACTACTCATGAAGTTTTTAAATATATATAACTTCTTTTAAGTATCCTCATGAGCAAAAAAAAAAAAAGCACAGATAATGAGTGCTATATTTTCTTGACTATTGCCATGATTTGTATGATGCTGAGGCAAAATGGAGATTTATTTTCCATAGAATGCTTCTAACATTATTTGAGGATAGATTTTGTGCCAACAGCTATGGTTGATATATTAGCACATGCTTATGAAACGAGAAAGAAGAAAATAATGAGGAAATAACGGAAAACATCTATACAAAATAACCCTAGTCTTGATATTTAAAACGGGACGTTAATATAACTAAACCAAAGAAAACTTAACATTCAAATTTTGTTATTTAGGCATAAACGTTATCTGGAATATAATCTATGCTATGTCGTGTGTCATGTTGCAAGTCCAAATATATTTTATATATATATATATATCTTTCTATTCTACGAATTTTCGTTACCAGATATTTTCTGAGGCATGCTGAAACTCACTTTTAAATGTAATGTATCGTTATTTTTATTAATAAACATATATTGTTCGCCATATTTTAGAACTAAACAAGGAATCAGAAGAAATGAGTCATTCGGATAATAAGTGAAACATATTTTAACGTAATGTTTCATTGCTAACATTAAATAATTCCCCTACATTAGTGGAACCAGCGACCTTATTGTCGTAATGCAAAATTTGCATGTTTAATAAAATGAAGATTTCACTAATAAGGCGAATTCTTGAAATCTGATAATGTTTTCGATAGCATAATTATAAATAGTTTTCTTTCATTGCCAAGTTGAAAATATAGTCATTCTACCTGTTTACAGCCGTACTCTTTCCCCTTTAACTCTTTAATAGAAAATATCGATGAACGATCCATTAAGACTCCCCTAAAATAGTACACAAACTAAAACAAGCTCATTGCCGATGAATAATAATAAAGTTTTATCACTAACTCATATAACTAATTATTAGACTGGTATGCCTATCTATACTGTTATGCTATGTGTATTGAAAATCATTCTATTTCTATTTACTTAATAATAAAATAAATTATAATACACATATTATATATATATATATATATATATATATATATCTTAAATTTAAGAACATAATCGCAATTTCAGTATATTGTGAATAGGGAATGTTTTGCAATGTAGAAATTCTTTTCCATATTTTTTTTTCGTATCTGGACTTGTAACACATTTGCACTCTAACGTTCAAAAATCGTTTTATCTAAGCTTTAAAATCCATTGAAAAAATCTGATAAATATTAAGCAAAAATATTTCTTGATATACATATAAGTATTTTTGAATTCAGTTTAATTGGATGAAATGGTAGAGCTGCAAATTGTAGGCTGAATGGTGCATTAAATTATTTAATTATAGAATAAAAAATTATTAATATTTCAATGCATAATAGGGATTCAAATAATAGTATTATTACAGCTATTATTTTAATATTTAAGATATTTAATTAAATTTTTTGCAATATAATTTTTAAAAACTATTGGAAGGTTATTAATTATTCTTACTCATATCGCAAATATCGCAAAAATAATAATTTTTCAAGAGCATTGACTATTAATGTATAAATCAGGCATAAGGTTGATATTTCTAAAACCCATTCTCTTAGAATTTGAAGTAATAGTAGCACAAACGCAAGTATTAAAGTTTTGGCCGATTTTATATTTAAATTCAAATTATTTCTGAAATTATATGAATTATTGAAGCATATAAAATCTCAGAGAAGGAACAAAAAATGTTTCAGTATTATATAGGAATGAAATATCGCTCTAGTTTGAGCAGGTTTTAAACTAAAATGCTTACTTAAGGACTACGACAAAACTTGGAGAGTTTCATGTCCTTCTATCGATCATATCTTCTGACGGTCAACGGGCATATATCTACGCCACCAAATACTTGAAATCGATATTTTACCTAAAGTATCTAAAAAGAACAGGGTCATAAAATTTTTATCGTTACGGTTATTTCTCGATCGCCATTTCATATTTATTTTCTGTGAGATTTCTTCTCATTTTTTCGTTTATCATCTTTTCCAGAAACCCAAGCAGACACATACAACTATATCTATATTTACGATCACAGGTTCTGCCTCACTTGAGTAAATAGCGGATGGAAATGAGTACGAAATAGGCACTCTGAGCTTGATTTGAATAATATTTCCATTCACTGTAAGCTTCTGCAGTTAAAATCACAACTAAAATGCACAAACATTAAAGCTGCTTTTTATGCAAGGGATTTCTTTTTCTCTAAAAGCAAAATACATATATTCCTGTCTCCTCACTATTGGTTCACAGAGAAAATCATAAAATTTTAGAGATACAACTTGAATTGGACATCGTGTTTTAAAATGAAGAGCTCAAAGAGACAGAAGACGTCTGAATTTCCTTGGTAAGTTATGTGCATACAGAGGACCTTATTAAAGAAAGTGGCTATTTTGTGAAGTTGTGGCATTTCTTGTAATTTGAATCTTTAAGTGATGTCGTATTTAAGCAGTTGTTAATTTTGGAAAGCATTCTGAATATTATGACAATTTGCAATACAAACATTTCCAAACGTCTGAATGTTTTTAAAATGTATGTGAAATAAGCAATAATAAAATAACCTGAATTCTGCGATTTGACATAAAATGGCATGATTCATAGACATGTTTTGAAATTCATCTATCTAAGATCCATAATCCTTCTTTTCATCTATTATTCATCTTCTTGGTTTTAATAAGTTAATTTTTTGTCATGTAATAATGCTTAATGTTAATTTTTTGTAATGCAATAAATTAACATTAAGCATTAACAAATGCTTAAATGTGAATCTTTAAGCGATGTCGATTTTAAGCATTTGTTAATTTTGAAAAGCATTCTGAATTTAATTACAAGTATTTTATAAATATTTCAAAACTTCTGAATATTTTTAAAATGTATGTGTAATAAACAATAATAAAATACCCTGAATTGTGATTTGATATAAAATGTCATGATTCATAGACATGTTTTAAAATTCATCTATTTAAAATTCATAAGCCATCTATTCAGCTAATTTTCATCTTCTTTGTTTTAATATTCATCAATTAAGCTGATTTACCTTCATAATGTTTTCTATTAACGATAAATTATTGAAACAGTAATCCTTCAGAAAATCTTAGTTTATTACGTTTCTGGTTACTAAGTCTACATTTTTCCTTAATAAATGTTCTCTGTTCGATAATTATATCAAATTTCAATACTGTCATCATTTTTATATAATTTATATATTTTTATATACTAATTTACCATTAAATAACAATATTGTTCTTCATTATAATTTATCTTTCCTTTCTCTAATATGCGATTAATTAGAATGAATGTAATGAATGAAATACTATGTCTTCTTTGTATAATAAAAAGTTAAAAAATGCAGATATTTTTTTTACACTTCAGATAAAAATTCAATCACTCAGTAATTGCCAATTATTTCTGACACAGCACTGTATTTCTGGAAAAATCTTTCGTGTAATCTGAGAATAAATGCAACCTTTAGTTTACAACCAATTATCTAGAATCATTTTCCATTTTTAAGCAAGAAATCATTTTAACTATGTGAAATGCAGCTGAGAAGTTAGTAAGGGACAAATTGACATTCTGAATAATTTCATATGCTAGTTATTTTTTTCAAGGTTATTCCCAGATAAATGAGTCAAGATCTTTGCCTCTATGGCTAACGTTGGTTACATTTAACCTTGCATGTCCAAACTCATTAACATTAAATTATGTTACGTTGTCACAAGAAGTAATTAGTTACGTCAAAAAAAGTATTGATGGCTCTGCTTCCAAGTCCTTTCCTGATGAATAATACAGTTAGTTCCCTTGTTTCAAATTGTTTCACCCCTGAGCAAATCGAGTTGTAAATAAAAGGGTTGGAGCTGAAACGGACGAATTGCTTTCATTTTTACAGTAATTAATTACATTAGCAAAAAAGGATTAATGGCATGCCTCGAAATGTTTTGTGGCGGATAAAATGGTTTTTTCTTTGTTTCAGTATTTAGTAAGTCAACTGTATAGGATATAAATATAATCATTGAAAGGAAAATTGGCTTCTATTTTTTACAAAAAGGCAACTCTAGTAATTTACAGACCAGTAAAGCAGTATTGTGAAACGGAAACAGACAAGAATTTGTTTGTATATTGCAAGAATTTAAAATGACTGAATTTTCCTTTCTCCGATGTTGCAAAAAACCAGCATACTCATGGCCTTAACGCATTTAGGTACTAATAAAGATTTTCTAATGTAGAAAAGAAGTTGCATTTACCTTTCATATGCTTAAAAGCAATATTTTATAATAAAATATACGCTAGTGGAAACATCCATTAACTTAATCAAGAAGAATTGACTTTAATATTGATTTGTTGTGATATAGCTTTTACGGATTTACGGGTAATATTTAGTAAGATTTTCAATTTTTTTTTTCGAAACTTTTTTGGCGAAACTAGAAAAAAAAGCACTCATGAGAATTTTTAAGAATTGCTTCACGTCTTAAGAAATATGAATTAACACTTTATATTTTCATTTACAAATGTTTCCAGGATAAAATAGGATAAAAAGTGAAATGAGATAAGTGAATGAGTTTTTATTTTTATTATCTTTATATCTTTATTCTTTTTTTTTCTTAAAGTAGCTTTTTATTCAGTATTTAATACTGTTTTTTGAGATAGTAATATTAGTATTCAATAAAACATAATCGGCACATAAATTATAGTAAAAACATTAAGTAACTATAGTTATATACATTTTAGAACAATTATATATATTTTATATAATTACATATATATTTATATATATTACTTTTATATAATTGTATTTGTTTTATTAACTATACAGAAAATAAAAAGAAACGAGATGCAAAAAACTAACATTAAGAAGGATAAAGTCATAATTTATCTCTTTTTTTATCATTGTTATTTCTCTCGTAGAATTCTTCATACAAAATTTTAAAAATACTACTCTTTAGAGACAAGCCATGTGAATTCTTATCAAAGTACTCCATATATCAAGACGACGTTTTATTTTATTCATTAAATATATATACATATAATATCTTGGTTCGGTTTTGGTTATATTAACGTCCCGTTTGAAGCAACACTAGGGCTATTTTGGGACGGATCTCGTAATTCTGAACCACGGTCAGATGACGAGGACGACACCTGAGCTGGCACCCCCCTCTCCACACCACACCACACTAGCGGGAGGACGTTTGGTCATGACGGATTTAACGTGCAACAGACCCTCTTACACGACGGTTCTTTCGGTGGAATCGGGTCACGAACCTGAAACCCTCCGGTTCCGAAGCCGAGACCTTACCACCAGGCCACCGTGGCCATATATATAATATCGTAGAAATGGGTTATGTAATATCAAGAAAAGCTATGATTATTTCGAAAATTAATTCGGATTGTTGAATTAAAAAAATAATGCAAATGTGAAATAATAACTGATGAAATAAACAAGTAAGTAAACAATTTGATAAATATTTTAAGAAATAAGTAGAAAAATGCCCTAGTTAATTAGCAAGAAAATTTATATATAATTGATCATAGATCACACAAGGGCTCCAGATGCATGTACTTTTTTTGCTTAAATTACTAAATTTTATAGACTCCTTCTCTTGTTGCTTGACTTTGAACATTAAAATATCGCTAAACATAGGGTGTTTCTTAATGAAAAAGCAAGACAATGTTTTCTGAGTTTCCAAATTATTATGGAAGGCTATACAATTTGCTTTTCAGTTAGCAGTAAGATTTTCATGCTAATCAATTCTCATCATCAATTGGTCTTGCAATCAAATGCCAATCATTTGAAAATCGGATTAGTTATTGTGCATCACTCTTCATAAACAATATACCATCTCTGGCAATATTATTTAACAGATAAGTAAATCTAGTACAAAAGTTATTGTAGATTCTTCCGAATTCTTCCGTCCTTATTGAAAAATGAATCTTAAAAAAAAAAAATAGAAATGTAGTTCAATAAAATGTTGTGTGGAAATTTTTTTTCAATATGTTCCTATAACTTCTGAACAAAAAAATGATATCCTCAAAACATTTTTAGCAATTTTTGAGTTTTAATAAAAACTTACATTCACTTTACTGAAAAGAATAAATATTAATAAAATATAAATGAGAATTATTTAAATCATAAATGAATGTCTTTCAACAAAACTATAAGTGAATAACTTTATGGAAAATAAAATTCTACATCAAATTTCAGTTGTTGTTTTAAAAATATTGATTCTAAATTTTTATGCACGCATTTAATGATATTGTTTGAGATAACTAAAAATATCATGAAGCTTAGTATGAAATCAGCGAACCAATTTTATTTATTTAATTTTTTTTCTAAATATAAAGTAAATAAGTTTTACAAAATTTTGGAATTTACTTTGGATTTAAAAATTTTCATTATTTGTTCTTGTTATTTATAAACAAATTTCTAAAAAAATGTAATTTTAAATAAAAATAGTTCACAAATAAAACAATTCGTGTATAAAATAGGAAATAGGTTTAGATGTACAATGACTTATATCATATATATAAGTCATTATATATATAGTCATTATATACTG
>JAPMOR010074933.1:16711-31217 GCA_026543865.1 Argiope aurantia
AAACTGTTCGCAGATGAATTCATTTTTTTCTTCTTCCAATAGCAAGTTCTTTTGTTGAAAATCTTCACATTTAAAAAATAGGTTTATTTTTAAAAGTTAATTAACTATTATAAACGAGTAATTTATTTTTTTTCTCTATCTGGGTCATTGTATATTTATAATTAATATTCATATTTTCTCTGAAATACTATTTTTCAGCAGCATAAATTTTACTCTTATTCGTTTCATTCGCTTTACAATATATTTTTTTTAAATATTTTTGTTTATTACATTATTTGTTTTTCACATTTCAGTCTCTTTAATTAATACATATTTCATAACTTATTAAATGCTATTTAGGTTAAATATATTTATATTCCATTTAATATATTTTTGGTCGAATTGCTAACTAAAACATATTTCTTAAAAATCAGTCAGAAACTGAATTTTGAAAAAAAAATAATTGCTGTAAAATTATTATTATCACCATTTACTAAATCACTGTGAATTCACTGTGAAAACATTGCATTACCCGTTTGTTGGCTAATTATCCAAATCACGAAAATGTAATTTAAAATGCATTTAAAAGCAAAATTTTATTTATACTGATATGAGAAATGGATTAGTTACAATAGAAATAGTGTTAGATTTTTTTATACCGATATCATTTTCAAACACAAAATGAGAGATATACAGAAATTCATAAAAATAGTTAATTTAATTTTTCATATACTAAGTATTGAAAAGGTTTTGTAATCGCAAAAAATTTAACACTAGATTTTGACTTTTCCACGCTATACCTCCTTGAGTACAAAATACACCGTATGTCTTTCTGTGCATGAGCTCGATAATTTAAAAACATCTTAAGCGTAACGGATTGTAAATGGAATTACTACCAAAATTGTAGGTTTCTGTCAAATTTTAATTGAAATCCATCCAGAGGAAGTCTGTCTGTCTGAATTTTCGTTCGAACACAATTGAACTAGATCACTACAAAACATAAAGAACTAGTAAGATAAAATTTGATACATAAGATTATCATCTAAAATATAAATTCTCATCAAAGATTGAATAAATCAGCTGAATAGTTTACTGTCTGTCAGTCTATATCTTCACAGGCATATAAACGTAGCAACTCATAAGCACAAATACTTAAATCATGGAAATTCGACATTCGATTTTGTGACTTCTACTACAATCTCTAATTTTGGTGTCGGTCTCAATTGTTGTTTTATACTTTATTGTTAAGCGCCACAAATATGTCCAAAATACATTACTCTCGAGATAGGTTCTTTTAAAATACTAGATTCACGCCAAATATCAATATTTCACAACTATCGTCCCCTAGTCTATTTGCAGCTTTACCTAAGATCCACAATTTTATATAGAAGAAGGGGGTAAAATGTTTATTGGAGAATTTGTGAAAAATTATCGAGGAGATTTCTCCAACAGGTTTAAAATTTTAAATAGTGTGTACTCATAAACATTCTTATCGAATTAAGAATTCATATTTTATATAAATATGCATATACGGTTAAAACGGTACACATTACTAATATCCTTTAAGTTAATAGGATATTTTTTAAATTTTATTTATAAAATCATAACATTGAGCGTGTGACAGATTAGCATTTGTGAATGACAGAAAGGACAATCGTGTACTGACGGTTCTTCTAAACACTTAATGTCAGTTCTTCCAATCCAGTAAACTAAAATATGCTCTCGAAGACAAAAAAAAATTCAATTATATATTCGATTTTATCTATATATAATTATGAAATAGCCGAAGATGAATTTTGTATAAAATAAAAATGTACCTAAAGTGGCCATTGCTCTGTGTGGATATTGCATACAACACTAAGAAAAGGTCGTCCAGTCACTCATCTAATGAAAAGTTATATTTACTATATTAGGAATAAAGGCATTAAATAATAGCTATCAATCAAGATAAAAAAAATTATGGGTCATGAATCGCGATATAAGAATGATAAAAATTTAAGGCAGATATAAACCGTCTGGAGAATTTTAATGCCAGTATAAAATTATATATATATATATATATATATATATATATATATATAGAGAGAGAGAGAGAGAGAGAGAGAGAGAGAGAGAGAGAAAATTTCTGAATTTTTTTCTAAGTTTATGCAAAAAAAAATATATATATATATTTGATTCAATTAAATACATTTATTTTTAATTGGGTTCATATGTTGAATAAGTGGTTATAAAAATATTGTTCATCAATTATTCAGACTTATTATCACAACATTCTTTTTTTTAAATCTAGCGTAATGAGATGGACCAAAATTGCTCATTATTTCCAATTTAATATACCTTAAAAAAAGCATATATAAAGTTTTACTTCTATATTTTAATGACTCCTGATGGTAAATTAAAGCATTAGAAGGAAAAATACAAAAAAAAAACTGGATCTTACTTTGATTTGTAGCAAAGGAAAATAAAATTCATTGCTAATATTTGATGTATTATATCGGAAAAATTATCAATTTTCAGAATAACTTTTGAAATTTAGTTTGACTATCTTAGATTATCTTTATTAAATTATGCAATACATCAAGAAATTGTTTCGTAAATGGCGCAACTAACTACAAAAATGTTTCAAATATATCACTTTTGAAAATATAAGATCTTAATGAGAAAGGTGAATTTTGTTAATTCAATGTCTAAGAATATATCAAATCAGCATGTTGAACCATATTGTTAGTTTTTTTAATGTATAAAATTACAATATTTCGTGACAAAAGAGTTATTATCACTTTTAATGCTTTTTATTTCAAAAATAGATGCATTTTTATCATAAATAAGATAAATTTTAAAAGTGCCATCCTCCCAAGGTTTATTAGACAATTTCTATAATTATTTTTCGTCACGTGCTAGGTTTATTTTCGTTTGTTAAATACATTAAACCAATGGTATATATATATCATGTATTTCACTTCGAAGGAGGTAAAAATTCAATATATATCCACTAGATTAATCTTTGTATATAATGGTGATTCATTGTATGGAATTCATTTGTGATGAAAATTCATTTTAATGGTTTATATTTGTGTATGCAGATCAACTGCATTTAGAATATTTGACCTATGGCATTCAAAATTATTTCTTTCAAAATTTAACCTATACAAGTGATATGTGATAAATATTCACGTAGTGCATATAGTACATCAACATATAAGTGAATTACATGTGAATAAAAGTGAAGTTTAAGAATACGCTTCATAAGCATTAAAATATGATCCTTTTACCAGTTTTTTTAAGTATAAAAAATTATATCATGGTAGTATGAGGCAGTTTTAGTAAATATTATATATCTTAGGCTTTTGTCAAAAATTTAAAATGACAAGTACCACAACCTTTACGAAGTCAAATTGCAGGAGCCCTGATAAATAGGGGAACTGTGACCAGAACATCTCAGCTTTATACATTTATGAATATTATTGGAGTCATGATAGCATGGCAAGGCAAGGTCGGCAAAGCAAAGTATTGATAGAGAGGATAACTCTTTGAAAATGACAGATGGTTATAGAAAGCAGATTGCAATGTCTAAAATGAAAACTACTATCAAAGAGACAGCAGAGCTCACTAGGCATTTGGATTCTCCAGCTTCAATAATTACTATTTTTATTCACCTTCATAAGCAGAACATTTACGGCAGATCATCAATTCTCAAAACGCTGGTCACAGATGAAAATTCCAAAAATTATCTACAGTTATGCTATAACCACAAAATCTGGTCGATTGATAAGTGGAAGATAATTATGCGGTCAGAAGAATCATTTTCTCACTTTTCCCTTCAACAGAACGGATATATGTTTAGATGATGAATGCACAAGTATTTGATTGTGATTGTCTCCTTCAGACTGACAGGAATGGATGTGGATCCGTCAGGGTACAGAAAGCAGTGCTGTGGATTCCTGTCGGCCCAGTCGTAACATTGAAAGAAAATCACTGGTGAGAAGTATTAACAGACCAGGTAAATCCTATACTGCAGTCTCCCAGGATAATCATGAAGTTCATGAAGATGGACTTACCTAATCATGGTTTGATGAATACAAGGATGAAGTGAAGCATTTACATAATCCTGCCTATCTCAATATAATCGGATCTTAATGATCTATTTTAGAGCGTTCAATCCGGAAGCGATATCCTCCACTGGCATTTCTCCCAGAACATTCACAATATTTCTATGAGGAATGGTACAATATTTCTCTAAACACTATTCAGCACTTGCAGATTCGATTCCCAGATGATCCGATCTGTATTGCATACCAAAGGTAACCCAACATCTTATTAGTAAAAATGTTTCTATTCGATTCTACCATCTGTAGTTTCCTTGTATACTCAAACCTTCTGCTCATTTCTGATTTTCAAAAACAATCTGATAGTAAGGATTATTGAATACTAATCGATCAATTCCAGACAAGTTTTATATGCAATTGCAATTTCATAGACTTTTCTCATATTTTGATTTGCTTCACGGCTAAATCAGGGACGGCAAATTGAGAATGCTCCTCATTTTTTTAAAAAATTTATTCATGGAGTTTTTACAAAGATTTACACCACTGTGAACGTAAAGATTAGAGGGGTTGGAAATTTTTCTAATTCATGCAAAAATTTCCCATTTTTAAATTTTTTTTTTATTTATTTGGAGTCCAATTGTATTTTCTTATATTAAGAGAGTAATTCTAGCCATGCTGATTTTGTGAAATAATTCACATAATTCATCAAACTATCAGGTTGTCTTTATTTTCCTAAATTGTCTATTATTGCCATTTTTATAATAAATAACCCAAGTTCCAAGCTGTATTTAGTTTCCTATTTATTTTCGCAATGTTTTTTTGTTTTTAGACATTACCTAAGTATTTTTAAACACATTTAACTTGTGTTTTTTGACATTATTTAATATAAATATTTTGAAACAAATTTCAGCTTTATATAGACATCTGTCGACTGCACATACTCAGTGGTGTTACATTTCAGTGCTTTAAAATATTTTGGACACCTCTGCAGTTTTTGAATTTAATTTTGGTTCAGGATCCTTTTCTGAAAAGTAAAACTACAATTTTTAAATGTATGTAAGGAATATACATAGGAGGGAGCAAATTCATAAATAATATAAATTGGAAAGATATCAGTCCTTCTTTCATTTAATTTTTTTCCGTAATTGCAATTCCAATCATGTTTCTTAAAAACATTGTCTTCCCAAATATATCTATTAAAATCATCTACATAATTACACTTGCTCTAAAAATATTTGCTAGCTTAATACTGCACTTTTATTAGTTTGCACGTTTGAGAAAATAGAAATACACATCACGTATTGGGGGAAGGAATTAAAGTTATTCTTAAAATTTTAATCTTTGCATTAAATAATAAGCTTAAATATAAAATAAGTTTTATTTTTCAATCGAAAATAAATTTTATTTATGAAAATAAATACATAAATTAAACAGACACTTCATAAATCTTCTTCTTAAATGTAAACGCTTGTGTCTACAAAAAAAGAAAAAAAAAATACGTAGGTGTGAAATACACGCCTACACATTTAAATATTCTTTATACTTCTTTTTAAGAAAATAAACATGAATTCATTGAAAATAATATCAAAAACATCAATTAAATATTTGTATCCTACATTCTCTACTTCTTTAGAGCCAAAGAATTGTATATATTACTTAGAAGATAAATTATTTTCAAAATTAAATTTTCAACATTAGAAATTGATCTATAATAAATCACAGATCATTCAGTTCCTTAAGGAAATCCATGAAAGGAAATAAAATAATTTTCTAGCTCTTTTTTTTTCTTTAGAAATATTTTTGCACATATCGATGGAAAATTCAGAAAACAAAAAATAATTAAATCTTGAAAATGTCGCTAAAACCCCAGATAAATATATTTCATAGAATCCCCTATCATTTTTGCTTCAAAGTATAACCAATAAAATGAAGCAGCAATTGTAACATTTCTCGACTTCAAACGGGAGTATAAATATGTCATTCAAGCATTTCAATGGCAAGGAGGTCATTAAAATCATCTATACGTCTTAAGAGTCACATAGAATCTTTTTCCTTTTCATAATGTAAGAGAAGGCCTGGATTCATTCATAGTTTGGTGCATACGAAGCCATTTCCAGTCGTCATAAATAAACTTTAAGTGCACATTAGATTTGCATAAGCCATTCAGGATGGAAATAAAGGTAGATATTAACGTTCGGATTAATATAATGGATAATAAATCATCAGTAAAATCGTGATTCGCTAACTTTATTTCAAAACATACTCTTGATACCATTCTCTATTTAGATGGATTGAAATAGAAAACATTAAATTAAATGATTATCGTAATATAGAAATTTCAGCCATAATGATGCTTTCAAATAACTGACGTAATGTGGAAAATGTATTATGAGTTAAGAGTTGTGTTTGCATTCCAAAAATTGGAAAAACAATCATATATTTGATATATAATATAATACATAGTTTAATCTGTTTGAATTGCAATAGAAATTTTTAAATAGATTCAGGCTTTCATATGTTTTGTCTTTTAGAGAATATTTCATATTAAATACAGTCTACAATATACATTATCAAATAACATTCACAGAAACAAGTTCAATCCATTAACATTTTCTGTGAAGTTATAAAACTCCCTTCTTTGACAATAACTACAGATGTAATATAGATTAATAATAAGGCAGATTAATAAATAAATTTAGTAGCCTATATTTCTTCACTTTAGGATTACTAGTACAATTTTACAAGATAATAGTACATTTCCAATAAATCATAAGAAACAAAACTCGAAAATAATGTAAAATTTTAAAAACACCTAATTAATACATATTAAACTTCCATAAAATTCAATTCAAATGAATATGTTTAAATATATCGATGCTTTTATAAAGAGATTAATAAATTCAAATTAGTGATATCAAAATACAAGAAAATCTGTATAGAAAAAAAAATCATTTTTAGAATAAATATTCAATGAATAATGAATTTTGAAATGCAACTTAGAAAAATAAAGAACTTTATTGAATTTATGTGTCCGAGTTAAAACCAGTTTAACTATTAAAACTATGTACTCAAGTTAAAATATTTTAGAACTTGTAATTAATTTCTTTTGCATGTTTATGAATTAACTAATTCACATTTTGTAAGATGTAACTGAGATTATGTATAAAACGCACTTGAGATTTTAATTTGTATATACTACTCTAGTTGGATCATAAAAAAATTAATTTGGATAAATCCATACAACTTGAGCAGGAATAAAAATAATGAAATAATTTTGAATTTATTGATTCAAAATTGCATGTGTGATTATTACCTTTTTGTTAACATTTATCAAAATTGAAGACCTATATTTTAGAACATAAAAACCTAACTCTTAACACCATAACTAAAATTTTTGAGTCATTATTATTGAATTAACTTTAAGTCAACATTCACCAAACATTTTTGAAAGAGCATTTAATTATTACTCTATTTAATTACTTATAATTAAATAGAGACAATATGACAATATGAATATAACTGTCGTTTGAAGCAGTTATAAAAATATTTTGAATATGTTTTGGTGCAAGCATAGATTTTATATGCCTATGAAGTTCACATTTGTTAACTTTCTTTTGTTGGACTAAATGAAATAATTTTTAGATTAATTGATTTAATGGATTTAGCTCTTTATTTAAGATATATTTTCAAATCAATCCAAATATGTTTAGATTTATTACAGATGATTAATATATAACTAAAATAAAATAGTATTAACTAAAATTATAGCGTAATTCTTATTTTATTAATAATTTCATTACTTCACTTTATTAACAATTTCAATAAAAATATATTCACAAGCTTATATCTAAGTATCTTTAGAAAATATTTTTGAATATATTTATAGAAAAAGTAAACAAACAGCTTTAAACAAAAACATGGTAGTAGACATAGCTTAAACAAAAGCTACGATGTTGCCCTTAGATTTAAGTTATATCAATGTTTTAATAGCAATCAAAAATATCTATCCTGTATTTATATAATATATCTTGTTTTTAATATAAAACAGACTCTTTAAATAACAGCATGTACAATATATTTCCTCTTTGTATCCTGAGGTACAAAATATTTGTACGATTAAAATAGCTTATGTCGAAAATGACCTTTTAAGAAAAACTGAAGAAAAAGCAACATTTTGAAATAAAAATTGTTTAATATCTTTAATTAAAACTATTTTCCAATTACAAAAATTGAATTATTCTTTCTGATTATATATTTAAGAAATGCTTTAGTTGCTCCCCAAATAAATAAATTCATCCATAGCGTTCACCGATTATGATCAAATGTGCAAATTTTTATTAAATTTTGAATGAAATTCATTTGCAGGAAGTCTGTCTGTCTGGTAGTGCGAATACAAGTGAAATCGATATTTGCAAAATGCAAAAAGTTTGGTAGATAAAATTTGGTATGTGGGATTAGCGTTTCAAATATAAATACTTGTCAGATTTTGAACCAAATGAATCAAATGATCTACCGTTTCCCGGTCTCTACTTTAAAATGCATGTAAAAACAATAACTCAACAAATGCAACAAATCGATTAAATTTAGTATGTGATCTTGTGACTACAACTGAAGCTTTGTGTCAAATTTTGGCGGAAGTAGGTCGACGAAAAGCACTTCTTAAGATATATACAAAAAAAAAAACTGCTAGATTCACGCCAAGGTTCTATATTTCGTTTCTATCGTTTAACAATGCAATGGAAAATAACCGTAGCCTTTCCCAAGGACAACAATTTCACGCTGAAAAAGGAGGATAAAAATATTATTAGAGATAATGCGATAATGTTTCAAATTGACTATTCCTGGGGCTTTATTAAAGACTCTTTCATGGAATATGAATATATTCCATGAAGGACTCTTATGGGCATGATTACAAATAAGGACATAGGGACATGGTTACAAATAAGGGATGCAGTCAATTTATACAAATAACTAAAAATGATCTTTTAGTTAATTTTAACAAATATTTATTGTGGATTTAATATTCTTAATACGTTTATGATTAAAATCTGCTTTCAAAATTACATTTTAGATATTTACATTTGCCTCTTTCAGAAAAGCATAAAAAAAATGAATTTAGAATATGATGCTTTAGCTTCAATGATAGATTAAACAATTTAAAAATAGATTTTAATTAAAAATATGCCATCTGGGCTCAACTTTGCCTGATTTAACGTTGGTATGTTTAAGAAAGCTGATTATTTGAAATAGTAAGGCATATTAAATTCACATTTTTTTTAAATCTTAAATACATATTTTTTATAGCTTAAATTTTAAGTAATAATAAATTTTTCTTTAAAGAAAAATAAGGTAACATGGTTTGAATAGTTTTACATGATTTATTAAAGAATTGCGGAATTTACAATGCGTTTAAAGACAACATTACATTAGTTACAAAATGTGGTATCACAACATTTATAAAATTACTTAAAAGATTGTGTAAATATTTTACTTGAATGATCAATAACTTTTAAAAATTATAAAATTAATAATGCAATTTACTTAAATAAATAAATGTACCTATGTACATAAATGCTTAAATTAACACTTCTCAATGAATGAACTATCTAGCGATATAGATTATAAAAGAAATAGCCGAATTTTGAAATATATTTCTGCGAATAAAACGAAAAGAATGGGAAATTATATTACGTCTTTGTTAGAAAAAGCATGGTTTTACTTTTCAACCAATGAAAAATAGATTTCCGATACCGAATATAATCTAAATAATGAACTTCTTTAATTATAAGTTTATAATGTGTATTAATTCACTGTTTTAATTTTCCGTAACCATAAGTAGAGACTTCAATTTAATTCTCAAAGTTTCTTGATTATTTCATTTTACGAAAAAGAGATAATAATCTCCCTAATTGGATCGAATTCATTATGGAACTAAGATTTTAATTCTCAGCTTTAGTAAAAAATATTAAAGGATTGTTTCAACTTTTTAATATTTTTTGAATGCCTAAGAGATGCTGGTTTATTTTTTTTATAAAAAAATATAAAAGGATTCCGAACAATTTTGAGCATATCGACCAATTTTCTTCAACTAAGAAATGGTAAAATATTAGAAATGTCCCAAATTATTCTGTTCAAATTTTAACTCTGCGGCTATAAAATTATGCACCAGAATTAGTTCTTATTAGAAAATAAAGTAACTGTAACTTAGCAATGAATAATATTTTTCAGAATGTTGACGATTTAAGAAAAACCTATCCCATAGATCTAATTTCACAGCAATATCAACAATTATTAATATGGAGTTAACAGTATTATTACATACATTTTATAAAAGAAATATTCCCAAATTTCATTATAGTTGTACTTAATTAAAATATATAGTTATATACAGAGTTTATGTTTTGAATCCTAAATTACATGTTTTAAAATTTGTTCACAAGTAGCAGTTATTGTGCTGGTTTTATGTAATTTTTGCATTAACACAACCTTAAGTTATTACGATGATCTTTCAGATCTTTACAGAGGATTTCACACTCATTACCTAGATAAAACAAAAGGCGATTTAGAGGAGCATATAATTTTATTACTATTTTTATTATGTGACATTTCCTTAATTTAAATAATTAGCTCCATATATGTTATCAAGAAAAATAAAGCTAATAGAAATAGTTATTAGTTTTAATTAATATTAAAATTTTTAAAAAATTGAATTATCTTGGCGTTTTCTTAGATAATAAACTGACTTGATTGCTTATCGTTTTAACTCAAGTTTTATTTTTTCAAGTTTATTTCAAGTTTCCAAGTTTTAGTTCAATTTGATTATATTATTTTAAAGAACTGGAGAGAAAAAATAAAAAAGTTTCATTGATAAATCATTATTCTGTGGCAACAATGTCTGCCGTGGGGATATCATTAGTGAATAAAGAAAGTGATTTCACTTAATTTAAAGAATACTTTTACTGAACTTCGCCAATAGTTATTCAGTACTTTAAATCATATTGAACTACTCATAAGAATAAACATAAGAAAAACATAATTTTTTAAAGACCTGATAAATGAGATGGTTTTATACATATAAAACAAAACTTTTATTTATTTATTTATTTTAAATACAGATTGTCTTATAAATAGGAAAATGGTTTAATGTACTACCAGAAATTGCAAGTTTGACTTATTTTACAAAAACGATTTTATAAATGGAAATCCGTAAAGCAGGGACTACATAGTCTGGTTCTAACATTATACATTTTTCAAATTGTAATAAGGTTTTCTTCCCCTAGAAAGATTTTAATATAAATCGTCTTTGACGATCATCTAGATTTTTTACATACTCCCTATTTACTAAACATACTCATTATTTAGGAGACGAAGTCCTTTACTATTCTGAAGCATATCTCGTTCTTGTTTCTCGGAATTGTTTCACCAAGATAACTTATTGTAACTGTTCTGAGAAATGCCAATGTTACCCTTGTGAAGTAAAACAGAGTAAACAACAGAGAGCAAAGATACCACAACACGTTGAGAAAATGGCTCCATAAATTTTTTTCAAGTACCTTGATAAGAGGTAATAATGAAGGAATATCCATTATAAGTTGTCAACAAATTCACAGGTTTATTTTTCGTGTACTTCTTAAAACCCTGTTTCACAAAATAGCGCACCATTCTTTTATCGAATATTAGAGTTTCTGAAAATGTTCCAAATTATTGCAGTGTATTAATTTTTTCTGAAAGTGGAAGGATTTTTGAAATAATGATCTTCTTTGCCGATGGCCAAATTGTCACTCAAATGTAGATATATTTTTTATGTCACTATATTGGTTCCTGGACATAGTTCCACTCACTTCGGTTGTGATAACGTCCGGAGCATTTTCTCAATGCATTTTTAACGTCATAAAAGGACTGTAGCCACTGTAAAAAAGAATGCTTGTAAATTTTTCGATGTCTTGATCTTTCTTCTGAGCTGCATATCGATTAGTATCTATATCTGCATGCGACATCATAAATATGTGTGTATTGCAAACAGTAATGACAAAAAAGATGGAAAGAAAAAAATTATTATACAATACAAATAGTAAAGACATAATAAAATCAAATGACAATATATAAATAAAATTTTATTTATAAAAATATATATGTAATAGAAAATTACCTAAGCAATCGCAAATTTTTTATCCTATCCGAAAGGGGTAAGGTACAACAGGAATTGATAATCTATAAGAGGAACAGATCTATAAAATAATTTTGAGAAAAAAAAGTGTAACGATTTCCATAAATTAATTTATAAAAGGAAAGAAAACTATTTCTGCATTAAAATTTGGTAACACAATAAAAAAATGAAAGTTAGATGTGTCATTAAATGGAATGCTTTTTGAATCACTGATTTTGAAAATCACATGAATGTTTAAAATTACGTAAAGGTTGATTTAGACAAAATTTCCCTTGAACACAATCACAAAAATAATAATATCTGCTTCCTATTTTTCCTTTGATAAATAATGGTGAATCAATGATTTTAAAACATTTGAAATGATCAGAAGGAAATAAATAATGTCTAATTGAAAAGTACATTAAAATTTTTCATCCGCATGCTCCATGAATTAATAATCCGCCTCGCAGATTCCGAATAATAATTTAAACAATATTTTCATCAATCCTATATGATATTTTTTTTTAATTTTTTAATTAGATATAAAAATAGATAACTATACATATATTTCCTTTCTTGTAATGATCGTTATTTTGTCGCAATGGACCATAATATCATTACCTATGTTACAAGTTTGGGCCTTTTCCGAAGCAATGCCCAGCTACTATCCAGAAAAACTCATATTGGTTCTTATTCTATTTTCAAATTTAGACCTTATACAGCAATTCTCAGAACTTTAGTAGATGATTGGCTATCGACCAAAATATCGATATTCGAATTGCCTTTCAATGCCAAGTCGCAGTGAAATTAATTACTGCAAATTCAACTTGGAAAACTGAACTGGAATTATTTCTCTTTGAGCAATTATTTTTAACCTAAATATATAATTTTTCAAAATACAAGTAGTGAATCCAATATTTCTATCGATCTGGAATTCGTTTGTGAAAATGTGAAATACATTTTTGAAGCTATGAAACTAAGATAAAGTGTTCTTTGATGAACTGGCATTTCGTTTCTTTATATGAATACCTAACTTTGAATTTTTTTTGAACATCCTTGAAAAGAAATTAGACATTTATTGTGAATCAGCAGTTAGTGGGGTAATTTTAGTTAAGGTAATTACATATTTATTTAACCCATATTGGACAACCGACACATTTGTAGGACAATTGATTTAAAAGTGAATAAAATAAAAGAAACAATTAAATTCTACATAAAACTATTTGTAATTTATTATAAATAGACTAAATTTAATATATTAGTGCGAGAAAATAGCATTAAATAGAATTAATTAAACGAAATTGCTTTAAATTTACTCCTAAAATAATGTCGAAGTTCTAATACCTTAAATAATAATTAAATAATCCGATAATAAACAGTTTAATAAAAATTATTATTTTTATTAAATAAACTTACATAGTTTTTAATAGATGATCAGTTTTGCACAAAACATTAAAAATGCCTATGAAAAAAATAAATATTACAGACATCCGGTATATTATTTCCAGCTGTCCTATAAATAGGACAACGGTCCGATACTTACTTTTTTTTTTTCAAATCCCCCATACTTCTAGATCGCATTCTTTGAATTCAGGGAACAATGTACCTTTCATGCTTTCTTTTACATTTTCATGCTAGGGGACAGGGATCAACAAAATAATGGAATGTGCCTTGGTTTCAGTCCCCTTTGTCAAACAAGTTCTTTTGTGTGTGCGATTGCACACACGCTTGTGGAACTCGTTTTTATTGCTTTCGTGTCTTTCCATTAGTTTAGTTGCTGCTTTATTTCGTAGTTGCGAGTTTGTTGACCACTTTTATTGTTGTAAAATGGTCAGGAAATTTCTAACAGCTGAGGAAGCTTTTGAATATATGAATTTTTTATCGAAAGAAGAATTTGATGATCATAAAATGACAATTATTCCACTGGGAACAGAGGTTAGTAACGAAGAAGAAATATACAATTCTTTCAGAAATTGTAATATAGATGTAACAAGTGGTGATCTTGAAATTGGAGTTTCTGCTGGAACTATAGAGGTTTCTTCAAATATCTGTGAAAAAATTAGGTTTGATACAAAACTACCTAAATGTGAACCAGAATTTTCGCTTTCACCATGTTGTTTTTCTTCTCAAGAGCATCAACATATTTCAGATACGATATTAGGAACAATAATATATACTGAAATGCAAGGAGTAACTCCAGGTTGCAATTTGAGGTCGAAATGTAAATTTTGTCATTTTTGTCACGATGCTATGAAAATGTAAAGGTTTCTCTAGAACTTCAATTTTTTTTTTTGTTGCTAAACTAACGTTTTTGAATCATTATTTTTTTTTTTTT
>JAPMOR010074945.1:0-31507 GCA_026543865.1 Argiope aurantia
ATTATGCAGATTTCCTTTGTTGCTCGCAGATCCGATCAGACGATTTTGTTTTTGTTTTGTTTTCGTGCGTTGCGTGGGAAATGGATGTTAAACAGTTATAACTTTTGTTTCTTGATATTCTTTTATTTTAATTGCAGGCTAAAACGTATTATCCATTAGCTATGATTTTATCAATAAATACAATTGCATTTGTTATTTAAAATTTGAATTCAGCTAATGCAATCAGATTTGATGTTATTAATATGAATATAACTATTTGTTTTCTAATTAAGAAAAGATATCAGATAATTTTAAACACTTTTTAAAACAAATTTATAATAGTTGATTTATTAAATACATTAATTTTTACAACAGGTGTTAATTAATACAATTTAAAATATGTCAACGTTTTATTGTTTTGTTTCTTTTTTCCTCTTTTTTTTTATTTACTTTATTTATTTTCTGATATTCTTTCAGTTTCAGTTACAGAAGTAAGAAAAATGTTCTTTTTTTTCCGAAACATTTTCAGTTTTTATTTTAACAATAATATATCATTTGTATAATAATATTTAATATATAATTTGCTGAATCCTGCTGTTTGATGGCACTTTCGGAAAGTATTTCTTCTTTTCCAATAATATCATATGTTCAGGAAGAAAAAAAAAATAGTTTGCTGACAAATTTCTTTTTACTGCAGCAATATTTAAAGAACATATACATATAAAATTTTAAGTTTTATTTATATTCCAAAATATTTTTCATTCAAAAACTGAAAACTTGTTTTTATCAGTTTTATAATCCTATTCGTCTAAAATTCGAATAACAAACAATCATACACATTTTAAATTATCTTCGGCTCTAGTTGAAATCGAAACAATACTAATATCTGGAACAATTATTGAACCGAATATAATTATATTTGAATCAGTTGTGATGAAAGCAGACTTTATTATTATTCCATTTTTCCATTTATGTTTCATGAAATGTGATAAAATATTTTCAAATACGAACTACTTAACCCAGCGTTTTCAAATGCAAAAAGTGGAGAATTACTTAGCATTGCTTTATGCATTTAATTTTAAAAGAATTTACTTTCAAGCTTTTATTTTTAAATAATTTTGCATTTCTTATTAAGCATTTACTTTTAAAATGCTTTTTTAATTTTTCTGATGTGTGTGTGTGCTTGTGAAGGTTGCTATCATTTATTAAATTTCAAAAATTAATAAATGAAAATCGACACAAAGGATCAATTTTTGTTTATAAACTGATTTCTACGCAGAAAAAACGCTCTATAACCTTAATTCAATGTTAGATTTTGTTAATAGAGAGACTTTCGTTCTAGAGAAATACAACTGAAGGAATGAATCAAAATGAATAATAAGTTCAAAGTATGATTCTCACCCAGCAAAAAAATTTCGCAATAATGTTCTTTGTTGTTTTTCGACATCTACCATTAACAAATAAAAAAATAAGCTATAATTTTCCCATCTTTTCTTGCTTGTACAGATACGAACGTACGTAAAGTTATTTCATGAAAGAAATAACATGAAATTCAGGACTGTAGCACATCATCTGAAACAATAATATCATGCGAAATTTATGGTGCGAAAAGCTTTGGCATGCATAAAAACAATCATTGCTTATTTAACTATTTTATTTTCCAACCATTTTTCGCCCAACAAAAAAAAGGAACTCAATTATGTAATCTTCGCGATTCAACTTGGAGCAGCTGGCCGTGCAACGTGATGCCTTCGTTTTTACCATGTACGATCACGATGCTGTAATGGAAATTAGGTCGGTGTGTCCGCACAGGTGAAAAAAAATATTCGTCGCTGTAGAAAGGGATAATTGACGTTATAAGCACGGCTGGACAGGTCTTGGTTGGTGTGTATATAAAATGGAAACACTTTAGGTCATTTTTTAATTTTACTTATACTTAGTGCAGAGAAAGTATAGTAATGTCAAAAAATTCGAACTCTAGATTTTCATGAAACTGCATGTTTTAGACCTCCCTGAGTTCAAAAAGCACATTTTTGGAAAATGTTCGTCTGCCTGTGACAAAGATAACTCAAAAACGCTCTTAGCTATACAGTTAAAATTCGGTATGCGGTCTTAACACCAAATTTGCAGATTTTTATCAAACTTTGAGCAAAATCTGTTCAGAGGATGTCTTGTTCCAATATAATTTAACACGATAATTACAAAGCGCTGAGAGCTAGATAGATAAAATTTGGCACATAGATTTAACATTTATAGTGTAGACACCTATCAAATTTTGAGCCAAATCGAACATTGAGTTTACCGTCTGTTGTCCTGTACTTTTAAAAATATGTAAATATAATAATTAAAAAAATGCACTGACTTAAATATATTAAATTTGGTACGATATTTTGTGACCACAAGTGCACTTTTGGGTCAGATTTTGGCTCCAATCGCTTGACAAAAACCTGTCTAAAACACACATTCAATTTTTGGATACTATTAACCGCATAACCGGATTGGTCGCCTGTGGTGGTGTTCATGTAAAGTGTTGTATAAAGCACTTCATCGCTATTAGAAAAATAAACTCTTTATTTCACTAACAATTATCGTAACATCACCGCTTAGAGCACGTATACATTGAACGAGGATTCCCCGGGCGAAGTATTAACATAGATTGTATTAGAGAAAGTAGATAAGTAGCGCTTTAGAATAACATGAATGCAAGATGGCGCTACGATCACTACACGCCTAATAACTCGCCAAGTATGACATGGCAGATTTAGCAAAACGGCTAAATTCTTTCCAAAAGTTAATATTTCGTAACTATTGTACGCCAGTGCCATGTAAGGGCACTAGGGTCTCACTTCTCAGGGTTGACACACCTTCATAGAAGAGTATGCAATAAAGTTTTGAGGGGACCATTCCTGCTGATTTAAAAAAAAATCTAAGGATATTAATGTTAAAAAGAATAGCTGGAATGTTCTCATCTCAACTTCGTCGCTGGTTTTGTATTTCGTTGGATATAAAAGAAAATCTTGTATGCATTTAGGCACCTTTTTTTATTATTTTTTCGAATACGAAGTATAGGGAAAGTATAGTAATAATCAAAAAATTCAAACTTAGATCTTTCACTCTTTAGATCTTGCCTAAGTTCGAAAAACAAATTTTTGGCATTATGCCTGTCTATCTATCTGTCTGTGACAAGGATAACTCAAAAATGCTTTTAGCTAGCCTGATGAAATTTCGTATATGCTCGTTACACCAAAATTATAGATTTTTATCATATTTTGAGTGAAATACATTCAATGGAAGTCTATCTGTGCAGCTGCGTATCTGAATATAAGTTAGCTCGATGCCTGGAAAACGAAGAGAGCCAGATGGATAAAGTTTAGTATAAAGATTTAACATCCAAAGTGCAGAACCAATGAAATTTTAAGCGAAATCCAGCTACGAGTTGACTGTCTGTCGGTCTCTATTTTCAGGAACAAGTAAACGCCATAACTCAAAAGTAACCGAAATGTACGAGATTTGGCATGAGATCTTGAAACTACATGTGCAGCTTTGTGTCAAAGTTTTGTTTAAATCGGCTGGGGAAAACGTATCTAGAATACAAATTTGGATACAACATAATTTTTGGATACTGCTAACACATGTCAGGGATTAATCACCAAATAACTCTCCAAGGTTGACACGATAGATTCAATAGAAATGTTAAATTTACGCCAAAAATTAATATTTCGTAAATTTTGTAAACCAATGCCGCATTATGTGTCCTCTGGCATGACAAGTCTATTAGATCTGGAGGACCAACGATCACTAAAAACATATCAAGAAATCATAAGCTTTCATATGAGACAATTATTGGAATAATCGGATGAGTGTTTAAAGCTGGAATATTAATTCATAGGGGATTCTCTATTTTTTTAAAAAAATATATATTCTAAATATAATTTTCGGTATCGAGTACTTTGTGTAATAAAAATAGGTTTTGTTACTAAAATGTTTTATTGAAAGAATATTTATTAATCTAGAATTTTCATTAATCCATCAATCAATCTTCTCAAATTGTTAAAGTATTATTGTAATAAATATCATTTAATCTTTTAAAAGTTGCAAATTTACATGTTTCTTTAAAAATTAATTTATTTGCTGTAGAATTTTTTCTAAACTAAAATAATTTAACTTTTATATGTCATATGTCATGAATATTTGATGCTATCTTATTAACTAATTCCGAAACAATTTATATATATTCTAGTATATTTGATTGAAAAGATAAAATTTTGCATAATTAACTTTCACATAATGGTGATGCCAAAAAAATTTCAAATGTAATTGCTTTATATAACTATTTTTATTACAAATAATGTTTATTTCATTTTCTTGGCCAAACGATATTTTTCGGTTGTTAATGCGTTTCAAATATGCTTTTTTTTTTTCATTAGGGAATCATTAAAAACAAGAACTTGAATTATAGCACGAACATTTTTTTAATAAATAAGCTATCGTATGTAAATTATTAATTTTTCCTATGTATAATATTTGTCGTTTTTATTTACTGACATTGACAGTTGTTACTTTTTTAAATGTATGCCACAGGAAGCTTTTAAAAAGCATTTGGAATAAGAAACAGGTGTATTATTTTATTACTATTCTTATTAATATTGTGTCAAAGAATTTTCCTACCATTTTATCAGCTGCTAGACTGTCTTTTCATTTTTTTCCCCATCAACTTGGCTATAAATTTCCTGAGTAGTGCTTCTCGTTTATATATTTTTTTATTATTTAGTGGTTCTGTATAGCTTATCATTCCAAAAAATCTAGGAACCCTAATTAGAATAATTGCTTTTTTTTTTTTTTTTACACGTTTGTTGTAAAAGAAAAATTGATGATGACTTTCACTCGAATAAAATTTTTGAATAGTGCTTCTCTTTTGTGCGAAGTTCTTAGTATTTTATCAATCAAAAAACATAACAGTCCTAATTAGAATAACTGGAATTCTTTTTTTAAACAATACAAAATAGAAAGATGAATAAAGGCTCAATCTATAAGTTTCATTTGTTTAAATATTGATCATTTCTGAATGTATTTAATTTTTCAGAATCGTAAGCAAAAAAAAAAAAAAAAAAATAATAATAATAATAATTTTTTGGAATTAAATTAATTTTAATTTTTCTTGAAACTAAAAGTTTAGAGTTGCAATAAAATGTTTGGTGAATGTTGTGAATAGAAGTATTTTTAAATGTAAAAGAATAAAGAGTTTGAATTCGTGCGGTGCATTTGAAATTTTTCAAATAATTTTTGAAATAAAATTGTATGAAGAATTTATATTGAAATATTTAACATAATAAACATTCTAATTCTTCCGTATGATATTATTTTTAGCAGAAAATCTATAAGGGCAAAGCATTCGTAGCTACAGAACAATTTCTTATATTTTTGATGAGATGTGCTCTCAAAGAATTAGAAAGCTAATGGTGATTCATTTCCAATCCTGACATGGAACTAGTGGATGCTGATGCATTGCATATCGTTTCCAGATATGTCTACCATATGCTTCCGGGTTTTAGATTAGGAGAGCTAGGAGATCTCTATATACGCTCGGTATTTTAAATTTGAAGAAAGTTTCCGACCAGAACAGAATGGTTAGACGGTGCGTTATCGTTCACGAAACAGAACATTAGCTGCTTGCAATTGACAAGTGTAAATCTGAAAGAGGTTTAAATTTGAAATATATATATATTTGATTACACCAGATACCATCAAAAATATAGTTTCAACGGCAGTATAATTTTTTTTTTTATAATTTTATGTATTTTGTGAAATAAATATAAGTTTTGTGCGATTTAGCGTAGAAGAAAACAGAAAGTTTCATCAAATAAAGCTCCTAAAGTCATATATATATACGATAGAAAGAAAAAAAAACAAAACAAATTACATAAAAAAATAATTAAATGCTTATTGAAACCATCAAATTTACGAAATGGAGTAGAGTTGAAATAAGGAAAATCGCGGATATATTCCTTAATTCTCAGGAGACAATTCTGACCTCTGACAGATAAGTTCATTTGCTGTTTGGAAGGAACGTAGGAAATGGAAGGCAAGTTACAGAGATATAGCAGATTATAATAAATATAGTTGTATGGATGTCTTGTAACTTATTCATCTACTCCATCTAAAATGGACTCGTCTGATATCCCATGATGCTTACTTCTCAATAACTTTCTTCTGAGAGCCAGGGAATATTTCTTCTACCATTTTTGGAATGAAAGCATTTGTAGTACAAGTTGAATTCAGCAATGAACAATCTATTCATCATGAATCTAATTCATACTAACCTTTCTAAGAGGGATCTTATTTTTCTTTTAACAATAAATTTCCAAAATGATCAATACGTATATTTTCAATGTGTTTGTTGACTGCAGAGAAAGTTCAAAGTTTTTTGTGAAAATAAATAATAGTTTCAAAGTTTTTTGTGAAAATAATAATCTCATCAAAGTTTTTTGTGAAAATAAATAAAAATTATTGCTTAGACAATTTCGCAAACTACTTATAAATTGAACGAATTTACTTATTAAACATGGATGTTCGATTAGGTTTCAATTCGGAAGCAATGAATTCACTGTTTGAAATTATTGACTGAGCAGCAATTTCAATCGTATATGCGTATGATTCATGATGTAGTTATCTTTCAAAATGTAACAGGTAAGTTGGATGTATGCCGAAGTATTTACATAGTTGGTTTTAGTTTTTATTTACTGCACTTATTATTTGTTGCCCTTGCACATACAGTTTATCGTTTTCAAAGATCAATGGGCATAAATAAAAGAAAATTCATAAAGCACAAAAGTATTTCAGATCTTTTCCATGTGAATGAAATTAGATACTATAATATTTTTTTTACCCTTTTTGTATATGTTTGTTTTAAATTGCAAATATTGTTCTTCCCAATTTTTCCATTCAGTTCTTATGCTTATCCTTTTTACGTTATTTAATGAAATGAATTATTGCTCACTAAATATTATGCGTTTTTAAGAATTTCTCAGAAATTATTTTTTAATATATTTGCATTATTCTATTAATATCAGTAATATTTCTTTGTACGTTTGAATTAATTTTTTTTTTCAATTTTTTTTTCTAATTCTCATGCATTTATTTTAGAGCTTTCATTTAGTGAAATGAATTATTATTTTTTTGTGTATCATGTTTTATTTCTGAAGGAAATCTAAATCTTTATTTGATTACGCATTGTATTGTTACGTCAATTTCTCCAATAATTCATCTTGCATTTGAATAACAGCTTATGCACGATTTTTCATGATCGAATAATATCTTTAGACGATACTACATGATCTAAACTGCTGTTTATGGCATTGAAAAACATTTAGCATAGGAAATATGGGATGTAGTGATAAAACAGGTGATTTCGCAACCACTGTTAGTTATGGGAGAACAATACTAATCTTCAATGGCATTGTGACATTAAAGAACTCTGAGATATAGACTATCAAATTAATATTTATTAAATTAAGTAATCTAATTCCCCCCCCCCTTTTAAGTCCCTTTTGTCGAATTCTGCTCAAAACCCTAAAATTAACTCAAAAATACTTTCTTAACAATTTTCTCATCACTGGCACTCAGAGTTTCTATATACTCTCTCACTAAGTCACTGACGGTCCTGCCTGGAAGTTACAGCACTACCATTTACTCCCACATGATAAGGATTTCTCCATTTACTTTAAGCCAAAATTGATCCTTGGGCTGGTGGTAAATGCACAGTAGCTATTTAGGCCTTTTCTCCAAAGCGAAGAAAGACATTATTTCTGCTAGCTATTATTTGGAAATGAATAGTAACGAATGATAAATTATGCTGTAAACTGTGTATTGATGTGAATTTGCAAATTGTTTCCCTCCTCGGTAGTTGCTTAATAAGGAAGAGAGTTATACATATAGTCCTGGCTGATGTTGAATGGATGCCAGGCTAATGATTCTCCCCTCTTGAAACAAACTTGAGGACCATTTGGCGACTTTGGTGACTAGAACGAAAATTTCTGAAATTGCTGGAATTTTGCAATATATTGATTAAGACCGAAGATACGATAACCTTCTAGAAAATTGGATGTCCTATCACGGAAGTATAAAACGTGAAAAAGCCATTGATTGAGCAGAGCTCTTACGAGCTGTCTAGTGAATTCTCCCTTTGGAGATCTCCAGCGATTTCTCTTTGAGCTCTTTGTGTTATCACTAATTGCAAATGCTGGTCTTGTGTATGCTTCGGCGGTATTTTGTTACTGTATTTTCGTGACAATAGGGCATCATTAGCTGTTATTGAGTCAGTTGGACTTTCAATATGTACCCACCGAACGGATTTGAATTTTCCGCAGTGTTTCAGTAACTATTCGATGTAACCACCATTTATTTGCAGGTTTTATTCAGGAATGTTATTATTTTTTTACGTATCTCTAATAAAGGGTTAATTTAAGATAAAAATCAGGAAATTAATTGGATTTAAATTAGATATTATTACTTATATATGTTCTTTGAATGAAAATATAAAATGTTATCAAATAAGAAAAGTATAGAAAGTATTCAAAATGGGAAATTAAATGGAAAAAATCAAAATTCAATAAAAAATCTATAAAGGGAAACTCAAATTAATTTCAAAACAGAAAACTTAAACCCAGATATATTACAAATTTTTAAACACTAGTATAACATAAGAGAATACAGCCACCTGTCTAGGTCAGATATGCGAAAGTTCAGACAAAAAAATTTAATTCTAAAGGTCAATAAATCAAGGCAGTTCCATCAGTTTTCTATCTCTCTCGCTCACACACACACACAAGCATCATTTTACATTTTATTTTTTACGTTTCATTAGTTTGCAATTCGCACGGAAATCGATGCAACCAAATCTGACTAATTACACCCATTGTCTTCCTCTCAAGACGGCTTCCATGCATTGAGGCTAGTGTGTCAATGAAGCGGATGGGATGAAAGGCGTTTTCCCACTTCATATTTTTCGGTCAGGGCTGGTGTCCCGGCATCTCTTCTCTATCGATACCGGCACCAGTATTTACGCGATGGGATTTTCCACGCCGCATGCATGGTCTTGCGAAAGCTGAACCTCTCTTGGTTCAAGGCTTTGGAAAAAGGCATTAGCGAGATACATATGATATCACGAAATAATGAAATTTTTGATATTTCATGTAGATTAGTAGGATGGAATACTGTGGGATTTGACTAATTTGAGCATTTTTAATTCAAAATTCTCGGCCAATTTTAATTTTCTTTCTCTTTGAATTCCGCATTAAATTAAAGTAAAATTATCGTCTGCAGTTCGAATTAATTTTGTTTAATTCCTTGACTGAAGTAAAAATTGCTTTTATATCTGAATCTTTTTTATCTATCTGTGTCGTTAAGGCTTTTAATTCCTTCGAAGACTTTATTGCCGTTCGATGTGAAAATTTTATTTTATAACTCTTATATTAGAAGTGCTGTAGCACTATATAATATTTGCCCATTAAATGTATTAATATAAATAATTATTTTTCGTGTAATAATAAATAATAGGCACATTGATACATTTTAATCATAATTTATATAAAGTTATTTATAAAAATTTACATTAATTTTTTTAAAAACTTATTACGAAGTTATCATTTATTGATATTTTGTTGTCGTTATAAAAGATAGCTATAAAATAATTTTCCCTGTTAGATATCATTAGCAACTGAAACTACTGAATTGAACAAGACCAAATTTCGTATGCATATTGTGGATAATGGCATAGAAAGATGAATTCACCTACCTACCCCTAAAAAAATCATTGTGCCAAAGGTCTGAGATGAAATATATTGTATGTAGGTAAGATTAACTTACTGTAAATGTTGTTCTTGGACCGTGCCACCTTTATTGTTTACTAATAAAATATAATTCAGTGTGAATTTCATACTATAAGTGCATTTTTTATCATTCATAGATTAATAAAAACCTGTATAATCCATATTCTGTGCATTCATTATAATTATTATCTAGTTTTCGTATCGACAACATCAATATCTCCTACTGATAAATTTTGGTCAGCTATTTTTTTCACTCATTCTTCCCCTTTCTTTAAATGAAATGTAGATAAATTTTGTCTGAAATTATTGTTGCAAATTTCTCTAAACTGGAAAAGTCATTTTATGACCACCCCATATTAATATGGTTGCCATTTTCTTGTATATATTAATTGCGCAGTAAGTCTCATAACAAAAATAGTTTCACAGCTACAATAATGGTTTGCTGAATGTTTTAATGAGTCAATAGCTTCCGGCTTTGACGACCATTCGGTGATTGGGAAACTTTGGCAACAAAAATGAAGGATCCTGAATATTCGAGAATCTCGACGATAGCTTTATTAGGGGACGGATTTTTGACGTTTCTTTAAGGCATTCGATACTCTGTTATGGAAGCTATAAAAAGCGGAGGCACACTTTCGAGATTTAGTAATCGAATCAAGAGACGGGGTAGTTGAGCGGAGTTTTTTTTTTTTTTTTTTTAATGTTTATCTTCTACGAGTTCTCTCTTAGCATTTTTTGTGTGCTGCTGATTTCTGCAAGTGCTGTTTAGTGAAGGCTTAATAGTGCTATTTAGTGAAAGGTGGAATAAAGCGCCATCATGTTACTGTATCTGCTGGATTTATTTCTCACCGCACAATTTTTTTCTCCAAAAACGATACATTATAACAAAAAAAATTTATAAATAATTCTGCCTTCGCCAGTTATCTAAATATCCGGATATTCGATTATCCGTCACATGTCTGGACCCAATGAAATAAGATAAAAAAATATAAAATAAGAGCGCCAAAGAATAGTGTTTACAGACAGTCATAATTCCCAATATTGCTCTTATCACAGCGATCTAAAATTTGGAGATACGAGTCGAATTATTTATCGCCAACAATTCTTTCATCTACAATGCTCTCTACACGCATGAAAATAAAATGCTCACCAAATGCTCTCATTAACCGAATTACAAATTATGGTCTACTGAGAACCATACCAAGTATTATTTAATGACACTCAGCATTCCAATTCGACAAGTCTTAGTCTCAGTTAAAATACATATGATAATCACTTACTCGGCTCTCCGGAATTCTTTCTCAGCATTAATTTGCGCTACATCATGTCAAGCAATCAAACTCGCTCTGGTGCATTCTATTGCTTTGCATTAATCAAGGCGCAGACCATGAAGACATTGTTTAAAGCCTTGAATCAGTTTGGCTCAATAATAATGAGGCTAATCTTTGTAGAATAGGCAGCGCAGAATTCGGTATTTACTGCAGGAAATCCAGGCAACTATGTACGGACCACGGGATTGATAATAAAGGGAGTTGTAGAAAGTCTTATGAATATGCAAAATAAATTCGGATGAATAATGTTATACAAATCTAGATTTGTGATATCTTATAGGTTAACTAACTGATTTTACATAACTTTCTATATGAAAATTCTATTTAAGAAGAAAAAGAATGCTTTTCTGAATGAGATTAACCAAACTACGTGTACAAACTACTACTACATTAGTTATATTAACGTCCCGTTTTAAAGCAACGCTAGGGATATTTTGGGACGGACCTCGTAATTTTGAACCGCGGTCAGATGACGAGGACGACACCTGAGCTGGCACCCCCTCTCCACATCACGCCACACCAGTGGGAGGACGTTTGGCCAGGACGGTTTTAACGTGTACCAGACTCGCTTACACGACAACTTTTCGATGGAATCGGGTCACGAACTTGAAACCCTCCGGTTCCGAGGCCGAGACCTTACCATCAGGCTACCGCGGCCCTCATTTATCACGATTTTGTTTTAATTGTTTATTTAGTTATATTAATGTCCCGTTTTTAAAGCAATACTAGGACCACTTTGCAATTTTGAACCAAGGCCAGATGACGAGGACGACACCTGAGTTGGAACCCTCTCTCCAAACTTCCAAATCACACCAGTGGGAAAGCATTTGGGCCCGACTGATTTAATATGCGCCAGACCCGCTAACACGCGGTTCTTCAGTGAAATCGAACTTAAAAACCTTCTGTAATTTTCTTACCAACACGCCACTGCGTCCCTCCTTATTGACAATAAAGTAAAATGGGAGAATACATTTGCATTCTGAAGGTAAGACTGTTTGATCGAGAGCTTCCAAATGTCGTGAATTTCAAAGTTAGCTCAGTTTTAATATGGAATGGTTGGATTTGCGTGGCGTTATGTGCTTGTGAATGATCGGTTCTAATACAGGTATCCTCGCCAACCGATATCGGTTTCGAAGTATATGCTTCGTAGTATATTTTTCGTGTAATTTCAAATCGGATGTTAATGTTAATCTCAATATAAATAAAAATCATGGTGGCTATATGGAAGAAGAGACCGGAACAAGTTGACAAAGGGGACAAGATAAAGAATGATGTAATTCATTTTCGTATTGCTCATCATACTGATAGCCCTCTACGATTCCAGATGATAAAAATTACCTCAGTAAACCACCGCCGCTATTTTGTTGTTTGTTAGATGATAATTTTTTTTTTTTTTTTACTAACGAATTGTAATTTTCAAGATATGTAACATAAAATTATTCTTTATTACACACGATTTACTTTTGCTACAAACATATTTGTACATGTCTGTTATTTATTACACATGATTACTTTAGACTATACATTTTTTAATAATTACTATTAATTTATATCTTACTCTTGTTAACCCTATCAAAATATCAAAGACTGAACATTTCCGATTGGGGCAAAATGACAGCCTAGCCATCTTGCTTCAAATGCTTCTTATTGCTTTCTATTTGGTATTTATATGAATTTATTATATATTTATGTATTTTTTTAGATAAAAATTATCTATAAATCGTTTAAAACCTAATTGTGAGTCGCATAGATCTGCAAATAATATTTTTACAGTATCTTCTTTGGAAAAGTTGTTTTCAATAAAAACACATAAAAAAGAAAGAAAAATTAAAGTTGCAAAAAAAAAATCCAGGATACAAAAAAAGAAGTAGTTATTACTAAGAAACTGAAATTTATTTCTTGACCTTCATGACATAACCTTCAATTTTCTAAGAAAATACATTGCAATTGCTGCATGTTGTGAAATTTATTTTGATATTTCATCAGGAAATCAAGGGATACTCAAACACAGAAGGAAAATTTGTGTTCATTTTTTTATTTAAAAAAAAGCAACTGATTTGAATTATATTAATTTATATGAACTAGAGTTTTAAACACAAAAATCTTTTCATTACATACTATTTCAGAAAAACATATTTAACAATGTTTAATTACTTAGTGTATTTTCTTATATCTTTTAATAATAAACATATATTCAATTTTAATAAGGAAAGATATTTTTGTCTGAGGTCACTCTTTTTTCCCCCGTATTGATAGTAGATGCAATAATGCATCTACTATTATGCAAGTATATGATACTGCATCGACGATAAGGCAAGTACTATTGTAATTTCTTTTAAGATAGGTGACTACATTGAAAAAACGATTTAATGCGAAATTCTGAATTTATTTTTAAATTTAATATTCTTAATGTTTAAACAAATTTCTTTATAAAAACTTTAGAATTTTGTTTTTATTTTTTATGAAATTACGCTGATTTTTATATTTACATTTACATACTTTTTAATGCTGTTTTACATCTTTAAATGCTATTTTCTCAAATTCTCTTCTTTACATTTTTTTAACGAAAAATCGAATAAATTAAAATCTAATGAATGCTTTTGGTTCAAATTTGATATAATAATTTCACAATATCTTCTTCAGTTCATGAACTATAAAATAAGTAATCTAGTCACTTAGGAATATTTTATAGTTGTTTTAGTGCTTCACAATGTGAAAAAAGTGAAAATTTCGTGTTATTTATCAATTGAACCCCAATGCACAGGGTGTGGCAAAAAAAACTCGGACAAAGTTATTACATCATAGAATCGAAGTTAATTAATTTCTTTTTAATTTTTGTTCATTTCTTTTTGTCTACCACTTCAATTATAACATATTGTATAATGTATCTTTTAGTTTACGTATCGTTTTTTTTGGGGGGGGTTTGCAATGCCAAGCAAAAGATATGCTATTTCAGAATTGTTTAAGCCAGGAAAACGAACAGTATGAAGTCGTTCGTTTGCTTAATGTGCCTCGGCAAACAGTGTCTGATGCAATCTATCGTTTCAAACAATTTGGCAGTTATGGTCAAAGTCCAGGAAGTGAACGAAAACGTACGGTGAACTTTTTCAGTAGCCGTAAGGTTATCAAAAAGCGAGTTCAATGAAATGCGGTTTCCATGAGAAAGATCGTTGGTGAAATGGAAATAAGGGACCGATCAGTGCAACGAATGGCAAAATCAGGGCTTGGGCTGAAGCCTTTCAAGTTCCAAGAAGCTCAGCTACTCACTGAAGAAAACAAACTCGTACGGCTCCAAAGACGCCGAGAACTTTTGAAACGGGCCGCAAATCTGAGTTGAAAGAGATTCCTTTTCACTAATGAGAAGCTATTTTAAATCCAAAAGCTCGTAACTCCTAGAACTAAAGATCTAGTCTGTAGATATTCCAAGCACTTCAGCAATTGTTGCGTATCGCAGAAATCCAAAGTCGGTCAGGATCTGAGGCGGAATCTGCGCAAGCGGCAAAACATCTCTGGTTTTTTAGGATGGAGGTGTTAAAATAAAGCAAAACGTCTACCAGTGGCACATTTTAGAAGCTGCTGTATTTCCGTGGGTCAAAACGCACTTCGGCAATGTAAAGTTGGAGTTTCAATAATACTCCGCACCAGTTCACAAGGCTAAAAAGACAGAAGAGTATTGACGCATTTTCCGGACGTGATATCATCTGGAGAGTGGGTACAATACTCGCCGAATCTCAATCCCATCGATAACAGTATATGGCCCATTTTAGAGTTTCGGACCTGCAGTAAACGATTTAAAAGTCTCAACTCTCTAAAGCAATGACTTCTGTGGGAATGGGAAGTAGAAGACTTGCGGCCCATTGCTGAAAATTTCAATAAGCGTTTATACCTCTGCATCACTGCAAAAGGCGGCCACTTTGAAACAGATTAAATTTATTTATTATTAAAAGTCTACTCCTACTATTATTTGTAATATTTTGTTAATTTATTTATTTTTAATCACGTTATATTAAAAATTGTTTGTCCGGATTTCTCTGCCACACCCTGTATATCAAAAATGGATACAAATATAGTTTATTTTTTAATTCTGAAATGGATAATATATTCTTTAAACTGTCTGTAAAATTTTAAGCAAATCATTTCATAAACCTATAAACTGGAAAAATTTTTGCTTTATAATTCTCTTTAGCAAAAAAAATCCCTTTTTTCCAATTTTTTAAAAGCATTTTAACTGGTATATTTTGATTTCATAGATGTTTTCTTCCGTCTTTATTATCCAAATATTCAAAAATATAACTGATTTTGCACGTTTTTCAAAAAATTCACCCTGAAAGTAGTCACATACTATAAAATAGCAAAATAATGGTGCTTAGCTTACAATAAAACTTATTCAATTAGTCACAATACAAGACAGAAAGAACCATCTCGAAAAAAAATTTATCTCAAAAATCAAATTTATTCAAAAATAGTTAAATATTCATCATCTAGTTCCCGTCTCCCCTATTTATCTATGTTCATCTTCTCCTGTTAAATAACTGGGCCGAATTCAGCCAAAATTTGCACACTTACTATTTAAAACAAAAGGAAAAAATTCTATCATCTTTTCAAACGGTAGAAACTAATTAATTATTCTTTTAATTAGAAATTATTCCAAATTTTGTGTTTTAATCAGTAATTTCCGATCAAATTATTCAAAAAAAGCATTTTTATTCATCTTAAAATTCCAAATTTTACCTTTTCAATAATATTATTTTTGCTTACGAGCAATTTTTCCCTTCATTTTTTTTTTCTTTTGGAATTCAATAAATAATTGAACAGAGCAGACGATTTTAAAATAAGGAAATTTATTGATAGCCCGTTGCTAGGTGACAGCGAGACGTAAGACTATTTTTTCTTTGTTTTTTGATATTTCTATTTTATTTTTAAAATATTTTTGACCTTGAAAAATAAGAATTCTTTTTTTTTATATAAAATTCTTCAGAATTCTTTTTTATATGTTTTAAAAGAATTCTTTAGTTTATTAACTAAAGACGATAGAAAAATCTTATGTTCTGAAATATTTTATTTTAAATAAGCTTTTGCAGTTATTAAAATAAGAATTTGTTTATGCATATACTGAGATCCTGTTAAATGCTAATATATGAAATAGGCTTTTCCTTTTTCACATACAATGCATAATTAAAATTTTTCTCACAAATATTCTAGTATAAACAACATTTTAATAAATTTTTGTGAAGGTCAATCAGACTGAAGATTAAAATCACGAAGATTTTGTCCTGGGCAATATTGGATATTTCATATGTGCTGTTATATAATCAATTCAGCAATTCCACCAAAATTCTTTTATTCTAATACATTAGAATTAATATTAAATTATTAATATCATCACCAATTTACACAATTGATTTAATCATTTTGATATATTATTTAAGATTAACACATTTCTGTTAAATTCTCTATCAGTTTTAGTACAAGTGGCATTCATAATTACAATGGAACAGTTATTGTTACAGTCTATATCTTTTGGGATAAAATGTAGCCCTCATCATGCTATGAAATTCCGATCTCATAATCTGTTCAATCTGTATCGCTTTGGTAATTCCATAAATGAGTTAGTTCTCGTGTGAGATTGAAAGCGTAAATTGGAGATATTAGTTTCACTCGGTTTGTAAGCCTACTAGAAATTCTATTAATTTGAAGCACTTTTAAACAAAAGGGACGTTAAACAATTTCACCAAGATTCAGATGCAGGAACCTAATGATACAATTCACAAGAACAGAAAATCATTTTTTCATTGCACAATTATTCAGTCAAAACTATAGATGTTTACTTATGACACAAAACAAAAATTGTCCCCAAACAAAAATTGTCCCCAAAATTTTGCCAAACTGAAGCATCTTGACTATTAATAAAGAAAATTCTTACTGATTTTTCTATGGCTACGTTTGAAATATTGGTGTGTTATTAGAAAAATAATGTGCATACTAGAAATAGATTTTATTGTCCAAATTATGAAAACAACTGGCTATCGAGATGTAAAACTTACTCAGAATGCCTAATACATATTATTGCAAAGCTGTGAAAACGCTTCTCTGCCACTTTTATCTCATGATTAATAAGAAAGATTTACAGAAATTCTTAAAATTTGCTGGATAGATGGTGCTCGGCCTTGGCGACGAACTTCGGGACTTCGGCGACAAAAATGGGGGTCCTGGAAAATGCAAGAATCATGACTCTTTATTTATGAGGAATCGAGATCAGAAATTTCTTATGGAGAATTCAATGCGACGTCACGGCTTTTCGTGAACTTTTAAATATCCCACGGGCCCGGAAGTCGGTTATACAGTGATCTGGTAAGATATACGCTGAATGATATTGATAGCACAGTTCTGTGTGGGCATCTGGGTTTCTGTCTTCTGGTGTTTTCTGGAATATTCGTGGAAAAAAGTGTCATCTTCTAGAATCTTAGCCTGTTGGATTATTTTCATTGTACATTCAGAATGATTTCCGTAGCAATTAAAATTACTTTAATAATGAATATGAATAACATCTTTAGAACATTACATGTAGCTGTAATTATTAGCTTATTTATTAAGTTTGTAAATAATTTCCTTTCCATTATAAAACTCATTTTAAGATTTCTTTATTTCTACAGAACTCTTTATTTCAGCAGAATGGAAAACCAGCTAAAACGATTTATAAAATATCTTACTCAAATCAAAAAGAATTGGGCAAAAAAAAAAAAAAATTGTGCCTCTATTTTCCGTTAAAATTAGCATATTAAAAAAATTAGATAAATACTTTTTATTAATAACATTTTTCTAGAATATTATAAATAAATCGAGATTTTTGAGCATGTAAATCTTTTTAACCTGTTTCTAAAACTCTAAATCCGAGAACAACCAATTAAGTTGGCGATTCTTTGGTCAATCTTTAAGAAGCCAATGGTAACCTTACTATTTTCATTATTATTATTACATCTATTTTTACTATTACATCTTTTTTTTTTGCTATTATGATTTTATATCTTTTAAACTGTATACTGCGATGAAAAAGTTTAATCACTAACTTTATTCAGCCTTAAAATTAATAATTTTGATAGCAGTATTACAAAAGGTTTTTAAGATGTTCCAAAAATCTTTTAAAATACTGCAATCAAAATAGATATATTGTATTTGTCATACTCTAATTTTTTCGGATAAAAAGAACAATCTCCTTGCTACAAAAGTTTATATATGGTTGTGAATTTTTATTGACGTTTATGAGACGACGTCGTTGATTTCGAATACTTAAGTTTCAAGAGCTATATGAATGAGATTCCACGAGCAAAAGAAATTCAAAGGGAATATTACAAAGAGTTGGCAATTAAAGGCTGAAGGTATGTTCATTAAAAAAAAATTTGGCTATTATTAATGGATTAAAGATATTGCTACAAACCTGCAATTCGGCTTCCCAGCATAGTTTATTCCATCGTCGGAAAGAAAGTTTTAAAGTCATCGGTACTAGACGGCGTCCAGGTGGCGCGTCGAAGGTCCCAGAGCTTGGCGACAAACTTGTCACCATTTGGCGACTTTGGCGCCAAGATAGATTATACCCGAAACTTCTAGCTTCTAGCCCCGCCTCCTGAGACCTATAAAAGGGGCTGCAGCTGCCAGAGAAGTCAAGCCAGTAATCCGAGTCAGAGTCGGAGAAGTAGAAGACGGAGTAGTCGGAAGCGACGGAGTCAAGCTAGTGCTGAACTGAGCTGTGCGCTACTGTCTGCAGTAGATTCTGGTTGTATGCTGCTGTGTGTGCTACACGTCTCGGGTAAAGATAATCGTCTTCTGTGCTGTATATAGTTGTCGCTTTTGTGCTGTCCTGTGTGTCTTCGTGTAAATAAACGTCGTTGTTTTATTTTCTACTACCGTCTGCTGATTGAACGTTCTACACACCATATCACTTCCACTATCCAAACGAACCCCGGTAAAAAAATTACGTAACAATATCTATTTATTGAGTTTTGACAAGTAAATGGGTATAAAAAGTAAAAAAAAAATTATGAAGATGTTGGGGATAAATAAACACGATGATCGTCGGATTCAAGAATTGGCGAATACTCAATAAATAATTATTCATGAAACTCAAAGGTAATAGAGACTTTAGGTAGGCTGAGAATATAATTCATGAATGGATTTTGGAAACAGGACAATAATTCAATGGAAACAGGACAGCAAGTTTGAAGCCATGGTATAAATCACAAAGAAAGTTGTGCGCTCGAAATCATATGCCATACATACCAAAATGGCGATCGATGATATTTAATGATTGAAAAAAAAAGTGGAATCTGGCCCGGATAACTGTATTGTCATGACTTAATCAAGGAGCCTCGATGTCTTTTTAGTCGCAGACAAGGTGATGATTTCACTACTCCACCCTGCCTAATGCATTCGGATTAAATTTAACTGATCAGATCGTCGCGACAGCAATTCTGGCAGCAACCATAATTGAGTCCTAAGGGCCAATTATATCATCGCCCACCGTACAACTCTTCCCGTGGGAAGTACTTCCTGGCATACTATGATTGAGTCTTAAGGCCCATTACTGGCCACAGTGCAACCCTTCCCGTAGGAAGCACGTCCCGTTGTCATCGATAGAAGGTAGAGGGCTCCCACCATTTCAGTACCCACCAGGATGTCGAGAACCAATCACCATACCGGAAGCTTCTCATCCTCATTTCTGTGGTGTCCCGCAAGGGGAGTGATGATTTGGTAAGTCTTTTGCTATAATGCACAAATTTCTCTGCTCTTGAAAATAGTAAGGCACTGGATGGCAACCTATAAACATTTGCTGTACTTCCAAGTGACCTTCGCCGGGAATTTTGGCAAGACAGTGCTTCGATTCACACTGCAAACAACAGAAAAGTCTAGTTTAATTCTGCAGAATATGTAAGCTTTCAATTAATCGGCATGTATCCCAGATCTAAACTTGATAGACGATCTTTTGGGCACCATTTGTTGCAAAGTTTACAAAAATTGTTAAAGTATCTTTCTGTCAATGAATGTATGAAATCTGTTGAGGTAAGAAATCGAGCCCCAAATCACATAAGATTTAGTTTCTTCGTTGCAAAATCGTATTGATGAACTAATTAAAAAGAATAGATAAGCAACCCATTTAAAATCCTGTTCATTTTCATTTCATTTCATTTTTTTATCTAAACTTTTGAGAATTTTAATTTTGTTTTTATTTTCCTACTAACTTGCAGTTTTATTGTTGTTATAAAGTATACCTATGAAGCACATAGCTCTGAAATCGTGTTAGGAAAATTGTTTAAATATGTGTTGCGAATTTGTTCATTGTCTCAACGTTTACGTCGCAGTGTACATCCTTGCAATTTACATACTCACATTGCGATTATTTTTCTATTCGTTAAAGAAGATCCTGCTATTAGACTTTCAGTGGAAAAGAAACCGAAGGGAAAAAATTCGGAATATCTTCGCAATTTTAATAGCCTTTTTCAATTGTTACGATATAAATGTATCGCCTTCTTTCTTTTTATTCTGTAGATAAATCCTTGTCATCGTGTTTGTATCGCCATTCTTTGTGTATCACAACTCATAAACATGGAAATTTACACATCTATAAAAAGCACATTTCTGAGTGGTCTCATGTCCAATCAAATGATTAGTAAATGTAACGATTAAAGACATAGGGCGGCGTTCTGTCTGCTTGACTATAAGTGAACAGAATAACTGCAAAATGCAATATATATATATATATAAGTAAAATTTAGTATTCTTTTTTAGCATCTAAAGTGTAGATGTAATAGATGTAGATGTAAATCTTGAACTAAATCAGTGAAAGATTGACCATCTGTCGGTGTCGTGGCTGTTTCGTGAGTGCTTAACAAACATAGAAAAACTTATTCGTTCGAGTTACCGGGGCCGCGGTGGCCTGGTGGTAAGGTCTCGGCTTCGGAACCGGAGGGTTTCAGGTTCGAGACCCGATTCCACCAAAGAACCGTCGTGTAAGGGGGTCTGTTGCACGTTAAATCCGTCCTGACCAAACGTCCTTCCGCTGGTGTGGTGTGGAGAGGGGGGTGCCAGCTCAGGTGTCGTCCTCGTCATCTGACCACGGTTCAAAATTACGAGGTCCGTCCCAAAATAGCCCTAGTGTTGCTTCAAACGGGACGTTAATATAACTAAACTAAACTAAACTCATTCGAGTTACTCTGCTCAGTAACTCCTTCTTCTCCAAGAGCAAACACTCGAATGACATCACTCTTTTGATTACACTCGCGCTAGTTGTCTAGCGCCATCTATGATCGTTTATTTCTTAACGCTTCAAAATCCAATCACTACAGTCGGTCTACACATTCGCATGTATGCAAAGACAATAACTCAAAAACGCAACGACTTACGGAAATGAAATTTGGTATGTGACCTTATTACCAAAATTGTAGTTCTAAACCAAATTTTTGGTTTAAATATTCCGTTTTAAGGGATCCAAAAATATAAACTCAGTTTTCTTCACTATACTGGAATGCACACAACTTTCGTGTGTGGAACCCTGAAAATAAAAATCTGAGCACTCCTAACATTATTAATAACGCCCAAGCCCCTTAATATTTAAGCGAGAAGGAAAAATAGTACTGAGTCTGCGAGAAAGTTTCTTTGAGACCACTCCTGCTGGCTCACTGTATGGTACTTGCTATATCATGATCTATCTGCATATTATGTGCAATAACCTGAAACATTAAAAAGTGTGTTTTGGGTTGAATTTATACAAAAAGCCATTTGAAAGATATAACATACACATACAGCTCGTTTATGTAAAAGAAAAGGGCTTTTCAGTTGCTTGCATGAAAAATTCGTATTATTGTCTTATGGAAGAAAAAGTGCTAAACAAGTCTTAATAGAAAATAAAATTTTCCTCATTAATTTAAATTTGTTTCAAAGCCAAATAAATTCAAATTTAAAGCAATCTTCTCTTATCGGCCTTATAATGAACATATGCTTATCTTATTAATTAACATTATAATCAGAACTCTTACCTGGCGTAATGATACATATCTTATCCCTTAACATCAGTTTGAATTGTTATTAACTCATGGGATTTGATTTTGATAATGAAACAATAGATAAAGCACTGAAACATCCTATTTAGATGAAAAATTTTCATTTTAAATAACCTAGCACACTTCATTTTGAATATTTTAATAAACATGGTCACTTAATTTTCAACAATGAGCTGTCATTGTCAAAAAATATACGCACACTTTCTTAAATAATAAAACAATTAAGAAAAATAAAGAAAATATATGGTTTTAGCTGAAAGAACTAGATTTTATTGAAAGTCCGCATTCATAAAATTGCCCAGACGGAGAAAATAAAGCAGAATCTATTTGCATTTTTAAGTGTGGGCGACTTGTTTTCCTGGCTTTTTCAAAACTAGACGGTTTTACTTCAACTGTCTATTTATTTATTCAATTTGCATAGCTCTAAGCTGTTGAAAGGAAAAAGTTGTTCTGAAGTGAATTTGACATGTCTTTTGGAATCATGAATTCAGTGGATAAATTTTAATTTACTGGTATATATTTTGGTATATCAGGAATTTGTCTTTTTCTGTTTAAAAGAAACGCTAAAAAAATAATTTAATTAACAAAACTGTATTATTTCATAAATATTGATTGAACAGTAATGCTAGCATCGAATTCCTAGTTAAAAAGTTTCCCGGGAAAAAGATAAGATATCTTTCAGAAATTTCTTGAATTAAATTAGTACATTTTGGTAAAAATCTAATCATGATTAACTTAATTTTTGTGACACAGTTAATTTCTCAAATTCGAAAGTCTTTTATGTAATTATAATGAAGTTAGACTCAGTCTCAACAGTATTGCTAATTCGTGCCATATATATTTTTTTGTCTTATTCAATTTATTTAGAATAAATTATTAATTAACTTGCTACATTTTTGGCTAGAGGTAGTAAAAAATTTTTACAATTTGAATGTATATTCACATTTTTTAATTAATTAATTCTACTTCTGACAATGGCCACTTGTTAACATAGAAGCAAGCAGTAGGGCAAAAAAATATTTCTTATGTTAAAACCACTGAAATACAAATTTTTAAAAAATGTATCTCTTTTCCCAAAATGTTTAATTGTTTTAATTATATTTTACAGAATTTTTTACTTATCTGATCTTACTTTATATAAAAAGTATAGCGAAAGTATCTCAGGTGTCGTCCTCGTCATCTGACCGCGGTTCAAAATTACAATGTCCATCCCAAAATAGCCCTAGTGTTGCTTTACAACGGGACGTTAATGTAACTAAACTAAACTAAGCGAAAGTATTATAATCATGAAAAAATTCGAGCTCGAAATTTTGACGAATTTCCACGTTTCAGACATCTCTGAGTCCGAGCAATTTTTGCATTATGTCTGTCTGTCTGTTTGTGAATATGAGAACTCTAAAACGCTTTAAATTAGATGGCTGAAATTTGATATAAGAAATTAAAACCGTATTTTTAAATTCCTATCAAATTTTGATTGAAATCCATTTACAGGAAGTTTGTCTGGCTATTAACATACAAGTGAGCTCAATAACTGCGAAATTCAAAGATCTAAATAGATAATATTTGGTACCCAGAATTATCAACTAAAATATAGATTCTTATTAAATTTTGAAGAAAATGTGTCAAATGGTTGCAGTTTGTTGGTCTGTACTTTAACATGAATATAAGCGCAATAGCTCATAAATTAAATTACGTAAGTCAATGAAATTTAGTATGTTATCATGTGAATATAACTGTAGTTTTGTGTCAATCGGCCGACAAAAGGCTGTCGAAAACACATATAGTACACTCCCGAGTATCCGATCTGATGTGACGGAAGGGCAGGCCGGATAACAAAAGAAACCGGATAGGCCAGAGTTCTGTGAACTCATTTCTTTACCCACCAATACCAGAAGACAAAGTTTTTATACCAAACTCACTGTTATAATAGGGCCGCGGTGGCCTGGTGGTAAGGTCTCAGCTTCGGAATCGGAGGGTTTCAGGTTCGAGGCCCGATTCCACCGAAGAACCGTCGTGTAAGGGGGTCAGTTGCACGTTAAATCCGTCATGACCAAACGTCCTCCCCCTGGTGTGGTGTGGTGTGGAGAGGGGGGTGCCAGCTCAGGTGTCGTCCTCGTCATCTGACCGTGGTTCAAAATTACGAGGTCCGTCCCAAAATAGCCCTAGTTTTGCTTCACACGGGACGTTAATATAACCAAACCAAACCAAACCGCTGTTATAATAAGTAATTCTTATTGAGTACTAACCCTTCCATTTATCTCAAACCCCGTAGAATGTGAATTTATGAAACTACACGTACTGTGCTGTTATAGTCAGGAACAGCTGCAACAACTGAGGTCCGTCACACACTGACAAAACAATGAACAACGAGCAGAACGCTACTCTTTTCCTGTCACAACTTGTACTTAGTGCACGACACGACGCCTGCTTCCAATGCCTTGACAATGTTGCCAATGCAATGCCTTGCCTTCCTCTTTTAATTATGATAAAAGAAAACTAGGTCGGACAGTACGGAGGTTGGATAGTACGGAAGCCGGATAGTCGCTAACCGGATACTCGGAAGTGTACTGCTTTCTCAAAAAGATTAACTAAAATTGCTAAATATGTGCTAAAGATCTGCATTTCGTAACTATTGTTCATCAATGTCAGGTGCACGCGATCTTACACAAGGTCCACAATTTTATGCAGGGGAAAGGGAATAGGACCTTTATTGGAGAATGTGCGAGAAAATTTCGAGGAGTCCACTCTCGCTGGTTTCTAATTGCAGGAGCAATAACAAAAATCTAGTAACATCAAATCACATGTGCTTTCTTCGGAGCAACAAGAAAGCGAAAGCGAAAACGAAACTGAAACTACCAAATGCCGAAAGAAAAGAAAAACAAAGAAATTTAATTAAAAGATCAAAGGTCTATTTAAATTTGGCATATTTATTATGCACTGAAGGCAGCTTATAAGATGTTACAGTCACATTACTAAAGTCTTAATGCGTGTCATTGTCGTGTTTTTCCCTCTTGGAAGATAGTAGATTCCAAATTAAATGGATGAAGCGCATTTCATGTCTGTCATGTGAACATACATTAACTTCATTTAATTAGCCTATATTTATGATGTATTTCTATAAAATTTCCAAATAGGATAAAGATGGTATATATTTTGATAATAATTACTGGCAATCTTTGCGCTTATTATGACAGAGAATAATCTCTACATGTAAAGTGCATGTGTATATGTGTGTGAGTTGGCGCTCTACAGACCAGACCGCGTGACCTATGATTATCAGCGATGGCATACATATACCTCAGAAGATGAAAATGTACATCTCGATGCGATTTTTAAAATTTTTAATTAGAAATGTAATTAATAAAAATTAAGTTAAATTTTGACTTAATTTTTAATTAATTAAACTTTTTTAATTAATTTAATGTTACATTATTATTTTAACAAACTTTAATTTATTTTAAGAAACAAAAATTTTTTCGTTATAAATTTCGAAAATATTATTATCTAAAAATGCATTTTACAGTGCTTCAAAACTTTAAAGAAATGTCTTTTTATTATACTAATTGCAAATTTTTTTGAATTTCAGCAATTTTTTTAAAAAATTTTATTGCATTATTTTCAATAATAGATTACAATATTGCCCTGAAGTCCAAATTGTTTTCATTGCTTCTTGAAAAATCTAGTTACGAAATGTTCTGCCATTTTTGAAAATTTAAAAAAAAAAAAATCTGAAGAAAAGAAAAGGCGTATAAAAAATTGAAACTGTATGAAAATTAAATAAAAAAAAATGAGTTGAAATTTTTTCAATTGAAAACATATTGACTCATAACAAACTAACAGATTATTCAAAACTGAGATACAAATCAACAATAATTTATTAAAATTCATTCATCATTGCGGTTTTGAAGTAGAATATTCATTTACATACAAATACATAATTGGTCCGACAATCAACCTGTTGAAGGATTTATAAAAAAATTTGATTTTTGCAGCAATACAAATGAATCCACTTCATAAATAAACTTCATCCATTTGTTTCGTTACATTTTTTTTCCTTCTTTTTGTTTGATTTACTTGCCGCTTTTGGCGACCAGTTGTAGATCAGGAGAAATACATTTTACAAATTTCAATTAAATATTTATGCAGCTTGATCATTTAATAACTTCTTCGGCAAAATATTTTTAAGTTTCAAATTTTGATAGCCGCATAAAATATTATTATAGAAGCCTTGCGATTTTTTGTATTATATATCTTTCTAATTTGTTGCTGTAAGATTTAAATTTGAATTTGAAATGTAAGAAATAAAACTTTAATAAATAAAAAATCTTTTCTGCCGAAACCAAACATATTTTTTTTTTTAAATATGACTACAGAAAGTCGAATCCTTCAACATTGTAATTTTATATGTGCCAAGGAATCTTTTTTTTATATATAATTTATGCATTATTTCAAAGAAATTTTCAATAAAAATTTCTCTGGTTCATCATAGAATTCAGTTTTATTCTCAATAAGATTTAAATGCCGTAAATAATTTTTAATTTTATTTCAACTAATAGTACAAGTGCTGATTGGCATACTTTTTTCAAGATGATCGATGAAGTGTTCTAAAATCGAGCGTTTTTATAGAATGAAAAAAAAATTATATTTTCATAATTCAATCAATTTTAATTGCAAAAGAGTTGAACTTTTTTTTATTAAAATATTAATGTATCAAGAATATTTTATTAAATGACTCACAAAACAGAAGAGCTGCAAAAAATTCAAAATTCATAATTCATCAGAACATACATTGATTCAAATTACACAAAATATATTTATCTCATTTAAAGGATTTTTTTATTAAATATATATGTTAATTAGTAAAGTTTTTAAAATTAGCTGTTGGACCCTGATTAGAGTGGATATCTTGTATATATTGAACTATGTATGCTTTAAATAAAACTGAACTATTGAATTAATAATATATCTATTTTGAAACGTCACAAAAAACTTTTTTTCGGATTCATTTTCTTTTTAGAAAATATCACATTTCATATTTATCCCTTTTTATACAAATACGTGCTGAACATTTTTCTAGATTTAATTTGCAGTAAATGAGAACTTAATCTTTCAATTTGAGTTTTTGTCATCGTAATGGCAACACGCTGATAAAAACCGATTTTTCGCACGGGCTCATAACATGCGCGTGCAAATTAAATCATATTTCTAAATAAATTTCGAATAACTTTAAAATAAATTCTAAATAATTTTCGAGCTAAATTGTTGCAAAAATATAATGAAACTATTTTTTTAATTCAATAAAAATAGAAACTTAATTTATAGATTAAAACATTAGTATAATTGAAAATATTATTTTTTGAACTTTAAAATAATGTTAAAAAAAAATTGTTTCATATTGTAATAGTTTTGGAAGTTATCGGAAAAACGTCAAAATATCGTTTAATTTTTAACTGATTAAAATTCTAATTAAAATTTTAAAAAATAGTTCAGATTTTTTTTTGATTTGTGTGCTTTATTCTTAATTTTAGCCCCCACACCCCCCCTTTTTTTTCAAATTTTAAAAAGGTTTTAGCATTTAACTTTAAAAAAACATTTTACGGAAAATAATTGTTTAATTTTATGAATCCTAATGAATCCATTCAATTTCCCCCCTGATTTTGATAAATGCTTAAATATATATTACAAAAATTATTTTATTTTTTTATGTATACATTGCGTTTTTACACATGTACGTTTCGATGTGTGCCATCGTTGTTACATTTAAACGCAATTTTTCATAAATAATATAACCAATGAATCAAACCGTAAATATTAAGATAAGACAGTGTTTTTGATCAGAAATTCTAGTATATATATTCGAATATTTGTATTGACATTCATGTGGTTTCATTCTGAGCAGCTGCACAACGCACGTTAGTAATATCACCGAAAATTACATAATGCTCAAAATTATACAATGCTCAATTAATGTTATTCCTAAATAATACCGCGACAGTTAATACAGGTAATTCTTGAGTTTTATTATTTTGTTTGTAAATCGGAATTCATATTCAATGAAAACAAAGAATCATAATTTTTTGGCTCTGTTGTATGTTTCGAAACTCTAGATTAAATAAAAGTAACTATTTCTAAAATTAAATAAATAATAAGCATTTATTCTTGAATTTAACAAAAAACACCAATATCTTTTTTTTTCCATCGCTATATAAGAAATTCGGGATTATTATTATTATTATTTTTTTTTTTTTTTTACTTCTTCGTGAGAATAAGATTTTTTGTTTTTGTTTTAAGTTGCGTGAAATAAATATAACTTATAATCAATACAAAAATGAAATAAATGTGGATCTTATATTCGATATAAATTATTGGAGTTTTTTTTTTTAATTTTATTTTATTCAGAAATATCACAACACGCTTCAGGATTTTGTGATTTCGGAATTCGTATGTGGTAGATTCATTTCAAAACTACATGTGGTATTTTAGTCTTTAGGAATAGAACCTTGTATTTGTTTTAGCTAAATGCAAACATTCTGTTTTCCTTCCGGTCAGGAAACTAGCCATCTCCCATCACTACATCCGCTTTCCTCCATAAAAGCTAACAGGTGTTTTTGACTCCCCCTCTCGGAAACGAATCTGGGTTCCAGGATTTGGGGGTGTGCTGAAGATGTTCCGACAGACCCGCTAACCTCGTCCTCAAGTAGGTCAAGCTTTGGGGACCGAAATATAGGGTGAGAATCTACCGTTCTTCTGAAGAATAAATATCGTAAAATTTGTTGAGAAGAGCTTTGCTTGCACGATGTAAATTTTTATGGTATACTGAACTGTTCTACAATTATATCAACTGAAATTAGACAAAAATATTGGTTGCCATTCTATTTCTTGTTCTTATGAAAGTAAATATATAATTAATAAAATAGTTATTCTATTATCAATTCAATTATCTAAATTCAAACATGATTATTCTTTATACATAACTAGATGCTCGGGATGAAATTATTTTCCGAATTTTTATTAATAAAAAATTATTTAATTAAATGCCACAAAATTCTCATTAATATTTAATTTTAATTTTAATTTCTGGGAATAACATCTTTTAATAAGAAATATTTTTAAAGTGAAAACTATTTTTGTATAAATATTATAAAACACAAAATACTTTTAGCGTCTAAAACATTTATCGTCTGGTTTTAATTAAATTGAGAACATCAATTGAACCAGACGATTTTTTAAAACGACAGATTGCTAATTTTCTCTATAAGTTATTAATGTTTGTCATATTAATTATGCAAAAATCCTGAAGTATAAGAAAGGTAGTCTTTGTTTGAGCAAATGACTTAAATTCAGTTTTAAAAACGGTTAAATCAATATTTCAAGACAAATAAAGGCATTGTAAAAAGACGTGTTAAAAGTATAAGAGAAATTTTCAAAAATAATGGTGGAATCGTTTTCAACATGTAAGAAAAATTATTCTAATTTCTAATTAAATTAATATTTAATTAATTTTTGTAAATCATTTTTATTAATATTTAATTAATTTTTGTGAACAATACTAATTCCTAATTAAATTAATATTTAGTTAATTTTTGTCCTTTGAAAATCTAACAATATTATTTCTCGTATCTTATATAATATTCTTATATAAGAAATGTGCAAAATTTGGTTTAATTCAGCCCATTTGTCTAGGAGAAGATGTAGAATATTAAGATCAGCATTTGATGAAATCCCAACATAATATCGCCTTCAACTGTATTTTTAATTACAATGAGACGATCTTTTGCTTAGATTAATTTTCAAGTCTTGTATTAAAAAAAAAACTATAGATAGTTCCAAAGCGCTATTAAAAAACTGCAAAAAGCTATTTTTTTCATAAATTATAAAAAAAATTTTAAAGAATGAAACAAAATTTTACTAAACATTGGAAGCAGCGACTTAAATATTTGTTTCCAACAGGATACACGAAAACAACCATTTTTACCAGTGAATTTTTATCTTTATCGATCGTACATCTTTTTACCTTTAAAGCCAAGTATCAAATAACAGGAAAACTGAAAACACTTTTCAATTTAAATAAATATTTTTCTGTATCCAGTGGTGGATTTGAATATTTTGTTGCCCTAGGAAGTGAATATTATAAGACTTCTTTTTCAATAAAACGATCGGTTTAATTTCATATTTCTACATATTTTTAGCATGGTAATAATTTACCTTAGGTTTATCTTTTTTTACTTTATTAACTTTTTGAAAATGTTTATATCCAGACTGTCCAGTATCTATATTTACACACAATAATTTTGAAGCAGATATACACTATTTATAAAAATTCAAATAAATAAGCGAATATGATGAAACATAGAGGCATCTGACGAATTACATTTGATTATGTATTAATATTATCCTATTATTTTATCATCAACAGATTTTGTACCAACTCATTTATTTGACAATTAGGAAAATAAATATTTTTAATCAACACGGTTCATTTCCAGCCTAACGGCTGTAGTGTGAAATCAATCTTCCACTGTCAGTATCAATAAAGTAAAATAAATTATAATTAAATTTTTATGTGCAAATTAAGAATGTGTTAAATTTTTTCATATACCTTTATTTTACTGAAATTATCTTATATATCCGTGTATATTTTCGAACACACGTATAACGCACCGAAATAATGTTCCTGTGGTTACATTTTTTAAACCATAACTTATGTCTGCGAATAATTATAGTTTTTTTTATATGCATAATGTACAAAGAGAAAGTACTAAAATCAATAAAAATTTCAAACTCCAGATTTTGACGAATCTCTACATTTCAGACCTCTCTGAGTTCCAGAAACACATTTTAAAAAAATGTCCATCTGTCTGTCTGTAAAAAATTTGTCGACCTATCAAATTTTGAACGAAATTCATTTAGAGGAATTCTGTCTGATCGGCTGTCCAAGCATAAGCTAACGCGACAATTACAAAACGCAGAGAACTAGATGAATGAAATTTGCCACACAGATTTAACATCTTAAACGTAGATATGTATGAAATTTGAAACCAAATCCGCCGTGAGGTTGACTGCCTGTCGGTCTTTAGTTTCATAAGCACGTAAAAACTTAAACTAAAAAGCGCAATGACTTAAACATATGACATTTGTATGTGAGTTTGTGTCTTCATTTGTAATTCTATGTCATATCTTGGTTTTAGTGAAAAAAAAAAATAGGCGTTCAAAATTCACATTTAGTTTTTTGGTACTTTAGTTTTATCGTATTCTATTAGGTTCTTTCGTATTGTTCGCCAATGGCATGAATTTAATAATACTAAAGTACATTTATTTG
>JAPMOR010074960.1:0-23289 GCA_026543865.1 Argiope aurantia
TATATATATATATATATATATATATATATATATATATATATTTCAACAATATATTAAAACGTTTTTATTATTTCATCAAATATTTAATCGCGTAATTTTCTTTCAATTTGGAAGCTTAGGAAGAAGGTTTTTGTTGTCCGTATAGAAGATGAAATTTAGAAGATGAAGGAAAGCACACACACACACATTTTTTTCTAATTGAATTTTTTGACCCGATCTTCTTTATTTTTGAGTTTTTGTAACTTCTTAATTTCGCCTCTAGTGTCATTGTAACCTCTCGCAATAAATGCAGCATAGTCACTTTACTAAGTGCTTGCTACTTCACTTACCATATGAGATGCGTTTCGAATGTAAAGGATTTAAAAGGACGCTACCAATCATCTTGCATGTACACTATATGTATCTCTCTCTGTTTTAACCAACTATTAGTTAATGGTTAACTAGCTTACTTATGAATAAAAACATTTAATTTTTATAATTGTTTAGGATGAGGTATTATAATTCAAGTAAATATAATATTGAAAATTATTACTTACCAGGATTTGCCGAATGGGATATAACATTACAAATTAAGCAAATAATTATTATTATAATATGTTATAAATAAGTAATTATTATGTTTAATTTATTTAAAAATGGTTATAATAACTTAATATAGAGTCATATTGTAATTCTACTATTTCCAAATTAATAGAGTTAAAATTTTTGTAAATTAATTCATTTGGCAAACAGGAATTTTTAAATTTTTTAAAGCCTTCATATTAATCCCCCCCCCCCCCAGTGTCTGCCCAGCGTCCCTGAATAAAAGCCTAGTTTTTTTAATCGATAATCCGTCACTGTGAAAATTTCCATATCTTGAAAAATATGAAAAATTTGGAAAGTGGATACCACCACCAATATCATCCTCTTCATCTGATCACTGCACAGGACGAAGTGATTTTACAAGAGTCCACGTGTTTTTTCAAATGTTTCAAAATTATACGCTTGTAAAATTAATCGGTCGTTCTTCTTAGATCTTAAAAATCGATAAACGTTACTTAACATATTCATTAAAAAAACGATGTAATGGTAGGTAATTCAATAAATAATAAAATTTTTTGTTTAATCTTAGAATTAACATTTTATGGACTCAATTCTAAAGTTTATTTTAGAGAGAAATCCCCCCCCCCCCCACACACACGTAAGTTTAAAGATCATATTCTCTTACTTCGAATACCATGAAGTGAGCAACAAAAGCTACTGCTGCCATCTTTTGAATAGAATCAGAAATAATCTTAAAGATTTTTTTTAAATTTCCAATTTCAATGTTGTAATTACTTGGATTCCGATTAAAAAGTAAAACTATCATCGAATGTGAATTTCCGACGGGGAAACTGTCTAAGGCGATTTGACTGAGAGGGATTTCTGGCAAGTTGATAAAAAAACCTATTTCCCTAAAAAATAAATTTATAAAAATTGTAAATTCCATGCATTATAAAATATTACTCGTTACTTTGCTGTTTTTTGAAGTTGTTTACTTTGAATTATTAAATAAATTAAAATATATTTAATCACTTATTTATAATATATGGAAATAATAATTATTCATTTAACTGCTTATGCTTTATTCCATTTCATAGGTTCTGTGAAATAACTTTTGATGTTATATGTTTGAAGTTTATTTTTTCTCTTATAATCAATCACAAAATTGAATATTCTTATTTGTAATTAAGTATATCATTATATTTATTTTTTCGAGAATTTCATTACTTTAGCCATTATATTCATAATATGCATATTAAAAATTAATAAATAGAAACACATATATTACCTTAAAATTACCAAGATATGAAAAAGTAAACCAAAATAAATAATTAATAATGTTGATTGAGCTAAAAATATGTTGAAACGTGAAATTAGTTGACTCGTTGTTAAAAGAAAGACCAGTAACTGTCAAGAATCGCAAAATGTCTAAATCGCCTCTGCGTACTTTGAAGTAGGAAACCAATAAACAACCTTAACACTAATTTTAACAAAATAATTTTCTTCTTTAATTTAAGGACACCTAATTATAATAATTTGAATTTCTTATGATATAATTATATTATTAAGAATCGAGTTAAGTTCATTGAATATTTTGTGACTTTTACTTTGGCAAACAAAATATGTTCAAATCTTTTCGTAGAAAATGGAGCAACCTTTTCAAATTTTCACCTTTATCTCTACTAAAATTGGCATAAGATAATTAATTGGCTTTATATTAATTCATGAACTGTGTTTAATTTTGAAATCATAAGTTCACAGTTCATACACTCTTTAAGAGCGATTTCTGCTTAGAGAAGATTCCAATCTTTTCCCGACATCAAAAATATCGAATAAAAGAGGCTTTATCTCATTTAAGCAAAATTCTATATTATTTTAAAGATTCACGAATGAACCAGAATTGCGATGAGGGGACGTAAAAATGTGTTCAATTAAAAACTGTGTTTTACCATATTTTTGTTATTTTTATTTTAACTATGCAATAGCTTAAGGAAGAAACTTTTAATCTTAGAAACAATTTTACAGTGAAAATTTAAAAACTTAACTAAATAAATTCTTACTTTAGAAAGTAAATTTGTTTAGAATTTTGTAACTTAACCATTTAAAATTCTGTTTAAAATTTCACAGCTTTTTCACTTTCTCATTTTATTTTTCATAAATCAACCTTCTAGTCCGAATTGATTCTTTAGATGTAGACACAAAGGCAAAAAAGAAAAAAAATCTGTCATGTTTATTTCGCGATTTCTAAGTGCTTAAAGATTCAGAAGCATCATAATACTGAACAACAAATTAATCTTTATTTGATAAAAGGAATCTTCCCTCGATCCACTAAAAAAATCAACCATCATTTTTTAATGTTGATTAAAAAGAAGTTCGAAATTCTTTTCAAAGTTTCAGAGTTCCATCTTTCCCCAAACTCCTCTAAGAGACCCATTCTAACGAACAAAGAACACGTAAATTAATAAAAGGACTAGTCATTGCGCATGAATATTCGGGAAGTCTCAATATTTTTTAAAAGTTTTTTTTTTTTTTTTGAATCTTCAATGTTAAAAGAGTTATTCAATATCATCTAAATTTATCGTTGGAGATTTCATTCACTCAATATATTAATGAAATTGTCTACAGTATTTTCAAAAAAAAATTTTATTCAACAAAAATATTAAAGTAATAGAAGGAAAAATTTCATCTAGAGATTTTTTTGAATCTGGAATAAAAGAATCTCTGGAATTGAATTCGTTAACCTATTCAAGTCTATGTAATCATAAGTTAAGGTAAAAGAAATAATTTTAAGTTATTAAGATTGGCAAAAATTGCAAGATTCAGTAATTATGGAGAGAAAAAAATTGCTAATTTTTTGTCATAATTATGTAATAATTAAATAATTAAAATAAACCAAAAATAATTAATAAATTTAGATATTCTTTTTAGTATTTTGTGTTTGTGTACTTTTGGAGTTCAAAATTGTCAAGACTTGCAGGTTCTCGAAGAGATCCTATATAATTATCAAATTGTAAAATGTATGTATACTTTCTACACCATATGAGCTATATAAATTTAGTTTTAGGAAGAAATATTTGAGTACTATAATGCGGTGAATATTGTAAGCATCAAAAATGAAAATATTGAGAAGTCACAAAAACTGTTCACTCTAGCATAATCTTCATGCATACTTTTGAATTATTTAGAGGGATATACCGGGCACTTTTCATGTTTGACGCATTATAAAGCGTTACTCAAATGACAATTTAACGATGGCTTTACTTTCTTTGGCAATTACTATCGTTTCATTTATTGTCTTTATTTTATTCGCTGTTTTGCTACTGAGAGGTATAACTATAGGGTGGCAGGGCTAGTGAAATTACAGGAATCTACAATATTGGGGTATATCCTTAAGATGCTACAATTATATAGGTACTGCTATTGATTCTAGGATTGAAAAATAAATAAATGCAATGATAAAACCAATCACGAGAGAATAGCAGAAAATTATATAACCTTCTAATGATATGTCTACCCTCAGTAGTTGATAATAATGTGATTATTTCAATTTTTACTAATAATAGAGTTGAATATGTCTGTGCTTCTGTGAGTCCATGTTCTCGCTCTGCAGGCCAGATCTTTTGATCTACAGAAAATAAGTTTGGCACATACATAACTTAGAAGGTAAAAATATATATTTTGTCCTGTTGTTTTGAAATTTTAATTCAAACTTTAATTAATTAAAAATTAAATGAAATTTTAACAATTTTTCTGGATAGCTTCTGCAAACATAACTGCAGAAATATGATTTTTAACTTCATTTTAAAATACAAATAATTGTCTTTTCTAATGATACAAATTTAATAGTTCTGCAAATTTTTCTTTTATTTTAACAACTTAAAAAAATATTTTTTTAGTTAATTTTGAACAATAGATTATATTTGGGCTTTAAATTTAAACCAGTTTGTAAGTCTTCAGCAAATTTTAATCTTGTATTGTTTTTTTCCCCTTCTAATGCTGAAAGCTAAAGAAAAAAAAATATTGCTTATACTTTTTAAGTAGCTTACATGAAGAAAAGGAAAGAGAAATTGCATCCTCGGGGAAGCATGAGTATGGACAAATCGGATAATTACATTCTAAATAGTGCTGTAATGTCATATGACTGATCTGCATTAGAAAGATTTATTTAATGTATAGAACATTCGAGAGACTAATAAAATAATATGCTTAAATTCCTGACAGTTTGATATTTAAAACTGGTTGTTGATAGAACCTTGGAAATGAAGTTAATCTAAAAGATTTTCTTGGAACTAAATAGAATCAATGTCTCAGGCGAACGAGCAATGGGCTGGGCTACAGGTGGCTAGTACACATTAAAATTACACACAAAAAAAGTGAAAAATAAAACGCTTATAAATACTGAATTGTATTCTTAGTTCTAAATTAGGAGATCATTAAAAATTTATTCACCATATAATAAAGATGATTAAAAATAAAATATTTTCATAATTGGGCATAGTAATGAGCTTAATTTTCTTTAGCAGCACCTTGTTCTTTTGTTGGGAGTCGTATACTGTTTAGTATACTACTATTAATATAATCAACCATGGATTTGTGCTTAGCATATAGAATATTTTGATTAATAATTGTAGAGTCGACAGTATTTTCAAACAAAATAGTTTTTATTATATAACAACTGAATCTTAATTTCAGTAATTATTTTTAAAAAAGTATGATTAAATTCATTCTGTAACTATAGGAGGTATATTTACCATCAAATTCATCAATTTTTTTGAAAAATCAAGTATAAGCTATTGTAATACATTAGATAAGTATACAGTAAGATAAGTATAAGCTATTGTAATACATTAGATAAGTATACAGTAAGATAAGTATAAGCTATTGTAATACATTAGTTGCTGGCGTCCTGGCAGAGGGGTAGCGCGTCTTCCCCGTGACCTTGGCGTCCCGGGTTGGAGACCCGGTTTGGGCATGGTTGTTCTTCCGTTATTCTATCTGTGAGATGTGTGAATGTGCCCTACTGTAAAAAGGGGTTGTGCAAGCGAATGAGTGATGCGTGAGTAGCAAAGTCGTACTCCTAGCCTTAGTTGGCGCTACTATAAAAACAAGAGACGCTCCCCCTCCCAGGCTTAAATCGCTGTCTTCGTAACAGCAGGCTTGTCCACGGCAAGTGCCATAAGAAACAACAACAACAATACGTTAGATTAAGTCTGCTGTCTCTTATAAAATTCACAAGCAAACAAAAAATAACAGTAAATAATTTGACCACATTAAATAGTTACTACACAGAAATCTTTTATTCATTAATAATTAATATAATCTTTTTCTTGATAGTAAAGTGCCAACACCTAACTCTGAAAAGAAAGTCAATGCATTTGAGACATCTTTCAAATCGAGATGTTTTATTTTCTTATCTTAAATCATAACGTAATCTTTGATTTGTTAATAAATTCTTTTTATTTCACCGAAACAAAATATTAACTTGTTAAATAAATAATTAATTAACAAATTTGAGTTAATTAACAAATCAGGTTGTTTTTATTGAATAAGCTAAATCAGTCTTTTTATTTAAATCAATGTCTCGAAGATATTTAATAAAAATATGTTTGAGACATACATAATATTTAATATTATATATATTAAATATATGTAAGCATTTAATATATATAATATTAAAAATATTTAATATATTATCTGCCAATAAAAAATAGTCCTTTAGAGAATTTTATAAAAATACTGAAAAGTGATATTTATTAAAAATTTCGCTTAAATACACTTCTAATAAATGCAGATTTACAGCTTCCGTCGTGAAAAATCTTGGTCACTCTCTTATCCGGTAACCAACCAATATCAAATATGATCTTATCTATCTTTTGTCACCATAAGCATTGCCATAGCATAAAAAGTAAATAAACAACAAGCGCATTCATCAATGTATAGTAGAAAGTGATAGATACCTTTCGGATGCGAGGAAAATCTGACAAAATGGAACATAGCGAGTCACGTGAAGCGAAAAGAAACAACGGGATAGCTCACGTGACCGGCCACTGTCAAATTCCGAGTCTTACGGACCTACAGCCCCAAGGCATTGCATCCACTGAGTGGCTTCAGAAACTCTCTTTGTTTTGATTTTGTTTTTTTCGTAATCGTTACAATTTTTTTTCTTCTGCCGGCCAAACGGTGTTTCTGTGCTAAGCGGAAGGTAAGGATTTCCACTTTCCCACTCACTTTCACTTTTGACGGTGGCTCGCAGAAGATCACAGTCACGGCTCTCTCAGGGCACAACATTTGATCACTTACTTCCTCTTATGCCTCGGTTTTGAAGGTGAGACTGTTTATCGCTTTAGTATATTATTATTTTTATCCTCAATGGCTTTATTTTGTACTGAAAGAGGTTTCCTATTCTTTGGATGCTGCTTTTTTGTTTTAATTTTAAAAAGTTAATTTAAGGATTTGATTTTTGCGGGATTTTAAAAGTGGTTCTTATAAAAATGGATCTCGTATGAAATGTAAGATGAACTACGGAAGTAACAAATGATGAATTCATTTTTTAATCAAAATATTTTTTCAATCTAATTAAATATTAAATAACTAATTATAAATTTTATATAAATTAATCCGACAATTTTTTTTTGACATTTTAGACGATTATTTTTAAAAATATTCTTACTCTCAAAAATGTTATTCAAATTACATTTGTAATTTTTTTTTGTTATGCCAAACGATCTTTTTTATTCAATAAAGATTTTTTCCCATTCCAACTTAATTTTTCTAGTTTTTATATTATATCATTTAAAAATTCTTTTTTATGCTATGATAAATTTTCCAAATTCTTAAAACAGGGGAAAAAAATAGACTTTACACATATGAACACATATGATAGTTTAAATAAGGAACAAACTTCTTTCTGAATGAGAATTGTTCTTTAAGGAAACGTATAATCGAATAAAAGCTACTTAATATGATCTTATTGAGACAAAAATTTATTCTTTACTATGTAGACTAATTAAAAATGATCTACTACTTTTGATGCGCATCGAATAAATGTGTTGTTTTTTAAATATTTCTGCTTAAAAACAAAAATAAAAAAATAAAATAAAATAAAAAATACATAAATTTTTTTATTAAAATAAAAAAAAATTACATTTATTTTTATTAAAATAAAAAAGAAAGAAAGAAAAGTCTGATTATTTTGGAACATAGAAACGAATCGTGGAAACTCTTTCTCTGAATCTATTCATACATTAAAAAATCTTTTATTTCTGAAATTATATTTGCCATTTCGAAAAATAAAAACTTTTACTTTAAAATTATTAAACACCAAACGATTATTATTTCCTTGTAGATTTACACTTTTGTCTATTTAAATGAAGTTAACATTTTCATTTCCGAATAATATTCATACATTTCTTTTTCTTATTATTTTTGTTTAAATTTCCAAACAACTTATTTAAAATGAAGTAATTAAAAGAAATAATTAAAGATATAAAAATGTAATATTAATTTTTAATTTCTTTTAAAGTACATTTTTTAGCTAAATAAGAGATTGAATTACAGAAATTTCTTAAATTTTTTTAGCAACGGTTTATTTTTTGAATAATGAAATTCTACTAATCTTAGAATATTTTAGAATATTTGCTTTTGCAACTATCGTAATCAGAAAAAAATGGCACAAACTTAAATGTGTTAATTAATTCATATTTAAAAAGGTAAGTAATTTTTAAAGGTATTATGTTTTGCTATTAATTACCAAGGAAAATAGTTTTATGGTGCTAAAAATACTTTTCGAATAATAATTATAAATAAATATAACATTTTGGTTACATTTTTGTACTCAGATAGTGGTTATTCTTAAAGTCACATCGATTATTTGGTTTTTTTTTTTTGCATTTTATAAATCAATATAGTTAGTTATTTTACTATAATAATAATTTTTGTAAATTATTCTATGCACAGAATGTTTTCTGTGATGCATAATCATTAAAATTGAAACTTTTTGCTATGCATTTGCCAATCAGAAGCAGAAAAAATTCTTAATTTAAAAAAAAAAATCATGGCATTTTTTAATGTTTTTATTCATGTAGTTGTGTTTTTACATCGAAAAGCTGAAAGGAATTAATTCGTTATTCTTTCTAATAAGTATATATATTTATAAATGTTCATCAAAAATAAGAATTTCGAATGTTCTTTTGAATTGTATTGGGAGAATTTCGAAAAGAATCTACGAAAAAATATTAAGAATGATTTTTTAGAGGCATTTAATATTCTATAAACAATAACTCGACTTTTTTTCAGATCCTTTGAAAAAAAATTAATAAATAAATTATAGCGAAAAAAAAGAATATTATTACTCTTATTCTTCTGATAGTTGAAAATGTGCGTAAACGATATTTCTTATTCATTTTTCCATTTTGACCTATAAAAAATTAACAGTGTTTGTTACATTTCACGGGTAAATTATTTTATACACTCTTAACATGCATAAATACTAAGAGATTATACTATAACGAAATAAATGTAATATGTTCATTAAAAATAATTATGCGTATATAATTAAATTTAAAATTAAATAAAACAATACAATATCACCTTGAGATATAAATTTTCAACTTATTTCAAAAAAGAATAAAATTATTCGAAAATTAAATAAATTTGCGTTGAAATAGAGATCATGAAAACAGAGAGTTGAATTTACTGAATTTAGAATTAAGAGGTAAGAATGATTTTTTTTTAACACGATCTTAAGAATGATTCTTTATAATACAGTCGTAAGAATGATGTTTAATACACGGTTGTAAGAGTGATTTTTTTATAATACGGTCGTAAGAATGATTTTTTATAATACAATCTAAGAAAGATTGTATGATTCTTTATAATACGGTCGTAAGAATGATTGTTTAATACATGGTTGTAAGAATATTCTTTATTAAATTCCATAAATATAATTTATCTATATCTTTCTTCCTTTATTTTGCTTCCATTTCATTTTTATTGCAATATTCGATATATGATAAATATACTAAATAAAGTACCTGATAAATACAATAAAAGTTATATTTGTACTTAAATAATTAATAATTAAAAGGGAGAATTTGAAGAGCAACATTATTCTTTTATTATTTACACATTTGAAATTGTATAAATCTCTAGGGACAAACATTGTACTTTCTCTTCTGCCGGAGTTGGGTCCGACATTTTATTATTCATTCAATAACGAACTTTGTGGCCTACTGTATCGAGTCTAATAAAAAACACATTATTAATATAAATGATATGTATAATAACTATAATATAAAAAAACTTAATAATCTAGAAAAATCAGCGATTATATTTCTTAAATATATTTTGTAAAACATTACAAGCATGAATAAGTCCTACCTATAAAACGTTGCAACCTTTTGACTATACTTTTATTTATGGTTGTTTTTCAATCAAAATACTTTTACCTATTATAACACGCAACACTCGTAATTCTATCCACACTATTCGTCTTTTATCCAATATCGAAGAAATAATGTTATATCTTCATAAAATATATAAAGGATGGCGTGTCGAGTTTGGAGCGTGTAAGCATTACAGAATTGATACATATATTGGTTTTCATTAGCATCAAGCTGAAGAGAACTATTTTTCTTGAAAAATTTATTAATTTTTCTATGTAATGAATTTCATAAGATTGAACGGCTGTTTTTTTTTTCCGTCTGTATCTTGTGGTAATCCTATATAATTTTTATGCAAATATAAAATCAATATCATTTGATAAATAATTCTTTATTATATCTTTGAGATTTTGTCAAATGATCTACGAAACATCTGTAGAGAAATTTCCAAATATTACACGACGGTTCTTTTTTTCTCAAGCCAGAAAAGGCAGGATCAGGAATGTTAGGAATAATTCTTTCTCCGTTACAGTATATTCTTTGTCTAGAATTTTCTTTAACGTCAGAAAATAAAGAGTAGTTACACAGATTTTATTGAAACAACATATTACCATTGATATTAAGCTATCACATGATGAATATTAACACTACATAAAGAAATTATGATGGCATCATCAATGAAACAGGATGGCAACTGTATTATAAAAGTTGATCAGAAATGACGAACCGCTTTCTAATTCATTACTAAAATGAATAACTTTCAATTTATTAATAAGAAATCTTTTATTAGTAGAAATGGAACAAATCTGGGATGTTTTATACAAAATTGAAACAAATTCGAGATATTTTTGAAATTGAAACAAATAACCAATATCCAGGAATGTTTTGTCTAATTGGAAAAGCTTGGTGTCTTGTTACTTTATCTTTGGCCTTAATAATTTGGAATTTACATGTACATTTTCGAAAATTTGTAAATGAAATATATAAATAGTCGTTTGCTTCAAAATAATTTTAATTTTAGAGAACCCATTTCTTTTTCATACTTTATTAAATTACTTCCTGACATTATACATTTTTAATAGATCGCAGAATGGTTATTAAAAATAAACAGTGAAACTAAGTTAAGTTTTCGCTTTCTCCGAAACTAAATATGGCAAATATATAAAAAAATTAATATATCTGAAGGCTTAATAAATATAGTAATTGACAATAAAAGAATAATATATACAAATTTTCAATTTGCTAGAAAAAATTCCTAATATGTGTTAAAGAGAATCAAAGTTTTGAAAATCATTTTCAGGCAAGAATTTTAATTTTAAAACTCGCCAACTGATATAAAATTAGCAAAGTTGATTATCCACTAACTTTTAGCCGCAAATGGTAGAGATTTGGATCGTAAGAAAACAAAAGCATTTAGGTTTCATTTCTTTTTCTTAGATACAAGGTCCAATATAGAGTTAATCTGTTGTAAAAAGGCATAAAGTATTAACGATGAAATTCAAATATATATAAATGACTGCGAAAAAGTAAGATTTATTTATTATCCTAAAGGAGAATGATAAAATCTGAAAACTTGGTTTAAAGTATCTAAAGAAAATCTATTAAAGTATTTAGAAATGCTGCTAGTATAATGAAAAATTAAGCTAAAAGCGAAAGAGAAAAATAGCAAAACTAAATTTTCATATTTTTATGAAAGGGAAAATAAAATTTTCCCTTTTTTAACACAATACAAATAGTCGTTATCTAATCCAGTATTAACCCTTTGCACTCAGATGATGCTCCTGACTGATTATTCAAGACGGTGCATCATTTTGACGTTTTATTTATTTATTTTTCAATTTTGATTATTATAAACACCTACAGAATGGTAAAAAGATGTAGATTAAATTTTCAAAGAAATTCGACTTAAAACAATTATATATATTTATTTTTCAGAGCATAAACAAATTTTTCTATTAGATGAATAACTATGCATCGAATTACTTTTTCGAGTGCAAAAGATTAAATTAATCATTAACTTTAACTCATATTCTTGCAAAATCATCTGAAATTTATCACAAACGAACACGTGTGTGTTTGAACTATTGAAAACAGATATAACAGCAATAAGACCAACTTGCAGTCATCTAAAAAATATGAGAAAACGAAAAAGATTGGAATAACTTATGTCAACTTCATCAAAAGCTTTATTATCAAGAAAACTAGGATGTAGATAATAAAGAACAAATACAACACATCCATAACTTAAATATAATGCTGGGTTATATTGTACCAAAATCTTTTCAAATATGTGCAAACATGTTTTTCAGTTCAAGTTTTCACATAATTGAAATTAATTCCGTTCAAAAGAAATGTGATCACATATATCCTATGCGTAGTAAGGGTTGGAAGTATAATTCTTAAAAAAAAAAAGACTTTTTTTAATAGTAGATTTTGTTTATCTTTTTACTTTTTTTAATACTAGCCGCCTTTGGCGAATTGCTGGTTCGCCAGTATTAATGCTCGTTAAAATGTTCAATTAATATATTACGTAACTTGTTTTCATAATAGGCTTTTCAGCAAAATATTTTTAAGCTACAAAATTCGATAGTCATATCATTCACTTATATATTACGTAGACCTTAAGCCGTTCTGTTCATTGTTCTATACATCTCTCTCTAATTTCCTAATAGCACCCGTAAAATTCAATTTTAAATTAAAGTGGAATTGATGAAACTACAATTAATATAAAAACGTTTTTTAGCGAATCCACGCATGTTTTTTAAAAAAAGTATGAGAACTAATGGCAGAGTGTTCGGTATTGGTCTTATGTGCACCACAGAATATTTTTCATAATATTTCATAATATTTCAAAGGATTAACAAAAGATTCAACAAAAATTCAGTTTTAATGTTCAATAAAAAAATTGAGTTTTTATTTTTATTTTTAAAAGGATATAAATCCTGTCAATAATAATTTTTTTTCGGTTTATAAATATATTTCAAAAAATTAAAAAAGTTTAAATTTTAGACAATCCTTTGATCCTAAGGAATCATATTCTGCAAAATATTCTTGATACTCCAACTTTTAAATAAATAAATAAGCGTTTCTATCTTCTGCATTTAAATCTGATCGATTTATTAAGTTTTCAATAGTAAAATATTAGAACAATCGACATTTACATAATTTAAGCCAATCATATTTGATAAATCTTGGGAGATGATTGGCTTCCTTTAAATGGTCGTTGAAGTAATCTAAAATGGCCAGTTTTTATAGAATAGCGATACTGAAATATCCATAAATCGGTTAACATTAATGATTGATTTAGTTGGTTGGGGTGAACTTTTTTTAATTAAAATGTTAGCGTCTCTAGAATATTTTATTAAATATGATTCACAGAGAAGAGGATATATATAGAAATTTAAAATTCGTAATTCATCAGCATTTATTGATTCTATTTACATATTAAACCCTATTTGACTTTAATAAAACTGTTTAATTGAATTAATAATATTGGTATTGTAAAAGATATAGAAAACTTTTTCTTGCATTTCCTTTTCAAAAAAGATCCTGTTTCCTATTTAGTTCATTTCATACAGACACGCGCTGAATTACATTTTTATATGTTTAATCTGCAATAATATTTGATTTATTTTTTAAATTAAGCTTTTGTCAATATGATAGCAACGCGTTAATTAAAGCTAATTTTTTCCCATTAACGTGCAACGTGCTCGTGAAGCTTAAATTTTATTTTTATTTTATGTGAAATAAATTGTTAAAAAATATAGTTAAATTATTTTTTAAAAATTCATTAAAAATAGAAATTTAATTTTTCAATTAAAACATTAGCATCATTGAAATTTTTTTTGAAATTATTTTTTGAACTTCAATAGGATATAAAAAGCAATTTTCTGCTGTAATATTTTCGGAAATTATAGCTAAAAAATGCCAAAATTTCGTTTAATTTTTAATTAATTAAAATTATAATTAAAAATTTAAAAAATGACTTCGATGTGCACATTATCGATCCCAAGTATGCATGTGCTATATCTGGTAGCTGTAGGTCAAATGGTCTAGCTTGTAGAGCACCAACACACACACATGCACACGTACACTGAGCTTTATTATAAGTATAGATGAACTATTTATTTACTAGTAAAACGTTTCAACATCGGATAATTTATGAAAAACCGAGATAAATTCGGAAAATATGTTGAAATTTGTAACTTCTCTAGTTAATTTAAAACTTCTCTTAATTTTAGACAACATTCAAAAATTCAAAAAATAAATGATATGCATGGATTTTCCAATGAAAGATTCTACACTAACACCTCTTCATATCCTTTTAATTTTCTCTTTCAAAAGAGGTATTAAAAAGAACATTACTTTGATGTTTTTAAAAGTTGGTAAAACATTGCTTTTCTCTGTATGATCCGAGAGAATTACAATTCTTTTTGTATTCATTGTAAAATTTTTAAAGGGATTGATTTTTTTTATCTCAGTAGAAAAACAATTCCTAGAAAAAAATGAAATTACTAATTGGCAAAAATTTACTTTGCAGAAAAATTTATCATCGCAATTTCATAGATAAGATTTATATAAGATTACAGTTTGAGCTACAAAATTAGTAACATCTGAAAAATGATCATTTAATTTTCTGATGAGAAAAAAAACTAACTAGTCGGTAATATCTAGAAGCCACACTATTAGTTTTAAAAATGAAAATAAAGCCAGAATGCTATAAATTATTTAAGGTACGATTAACTCTAACAAATTCTGACTTAACTAAAGTCTTTTTGAAGTAAATGAATTCTATTCCATTTCCTTCTGTATCTAAAAGCTTTTTTGTTATATAATAATATTTATTCTTTTCTAATAATCCATTTATTAAATATTCCTTTCATTTCAGCTTTTGCATCCATTTGGAAAGACCGCTCTAAACATAATTAACAAATCATCTCGATTCTCACTTGCTCACCGTCATAGTTGTGGAACCAAAATTGCTTTACTTTGAACTTTCCGAAAGTTGAGCTGCCAATAAAAAGAAGATGTCTATTCTCTTCAAGAACAAAGCTTTGTCCTATGTTGTGCGATTCTTCCGAAGAACGATTGAATTGATCACCCGATTTGTCTTGTTCCTCAAGTACTGCGGCCGCGCGAAAAAGTTGGCTGACATCGAAGACCCTATCCTGTTGGAACCCGCCTGCAACTTAGCGGTGAAGATTCGAAGAGGAGAGGTAAGTTGTTTAGGTTTCAGGTTTTTAGATTAATAGAGAGTTCAACACTTGTAGGCATATGCTTATTTACATAGGATAAAAATACAGCGTGAGTAATACCTATCAGATTTACAATACAATATATCAAAACAGGAGACCATTTTATATTCTTAAGTCTAGAATACTGTAGAACTCAGATTAGTTGAATGAAAATGGAGAAAAAGAAGAAATATATATTAAAAGCAATTGAAAAAAAACTTAAATTGAAAATTAGGCAAATAAGACTAGATGATAGGCGGTACAATTCGGTTTCAACGCCGACCAAAGAGCATCAAGCAAAAATATACTCAAGTGCATTATTATTTATTATGAAAAATTTTAAACGCGAAAATCACGTACTATATAGTTTGACGATTGAAATCGCCAAATTGGCGGATTTTTTTCTTGGCGCTTTTTGGTCCACGTTGTAACCGAGAAGTACCTGATAGGCATTAAAATATCAAAAAATACTAAAAGGATAAAAAAAATGATACAAAACAAAATACAAAAATCAATACTTATGTGACCTATATATGTCTACTTTGTCTTGCCTGAAATAACGATGTCAAATATCTTTGCTGATATCATGCTAAAGATAAGCTCGAATTATGCATAAAAATAAGAATATGCTATGAATGCTTTTCTTAACAAACTGACAGAAGCTCAGTAACGTACTATGCGATGAGGGTGGTCTATTAGAGAAAGTTCTACCTATCTGTTTGCGCTTACAATAAAGATACCAAATATTATTCTTGATACCATGCTAAAGAACGTCGAATATTATGTTTTAATTTCTTTAAAGGTTTAATTTGTGCAAAAGTGAAACTAAATAAATAGGCACATTTAAATAAATAATATCTTTAAGTCAGATAGATGAATAGAAACTGATTTTGATTTTAGAGATTTTAACAAAAAGGCACAAATTGTATATGTAATAATTTTACCTAAGATAAATAAATTTTAAGTATGAAAAATTCGACGCTAAACACAATTTATGTTTTATTCTAAAACCAATCAAATTAAATAGTTTGAAATTGTTTTTTAATATTATAAGAATAAATAATACATTATAGTGCTTAGAATATCAAATAACATAATGTAAACTTTTGTTGTTGATGGAGTCCAAATTCACGCTTTATAAATATATCAAAAGGCTTAATTGTTCCGGGAAGTAGCTATACATCCAAATAATTTATATCAAAAGGGTAAATTTTTTTACAATGTTGATGTATGTTTATATATAAAATAAAATAAAGTGCCAACAGTTTGATTATATTGAAAAGCATATTTCGAATATTCTGTTAATCTGGATATCTTTCTATTTTTTGTGGGAGATTATAGTTTTCATTATATACATGCTGCTCCAAATTTATTCTTCCATGAAAGTTTTCTATAAAAATTTTAAAATAATTTTATTGTTTTAAATATATGTTTTTTAAACTTTTGCTTTTTTTTACCATTTTATAAATTTGCATAAATATTTTCCAACTGTGATAATGAATCAAAACGAGTAATATCATTATTTTTATTAAAATTCGACATAAAAAGCAAACAATTCAAATTTCAAATCTAGGTACGTGCCTCTGTCTTGATAATTTTGAGGTTGGCTCAAAATTTTGCTGAAAAATCAAGATCAACTAGTTTTTCCGAATCTAAATTCTCGTTTGCATCTTGAAATTGGCCTTTTATGTGCAGATAAAGGCAATATTTTCAATTACTATCTTATCTTGAGAACTGTAACGTGGGACTTACTTTAATATACCTTAATAATTATTGACTTACTTTAATATACCTTAATAATTATTTTTGAGTGTAAATCTTTTCATTAAAAAATTAGGAATGGACTTTGATGAAAACTCATGATTTGTTAATTGATTTTGATGAAATTATGAGATGTGAGAACTCATGGAATGTTTGAAATAGAGAAACTAAGAATTTTAATGGAACATTTAAGTTCCTTTTTGAAAACATAAAATTATCTAGAATTAGAGTAATTCTCATATTAAAATTGAATATACGAAACTGGAAAATAAAATGATTCTAAAAAATTCTTCAAGTTTTGCAAAAAGCAAGTTAACACTATAGTTTTCGTTATGCACACGCTGTTACCACAAATTTATCCTTCGTATGCGAATTTTCTGTCAAAAGTTTAAAACTAAATTTAATTTTTTAACTATGCGTTTTAAATTTCCGTCAATTTTTTCAAATTTAAAATTTAATTCAGTGTTCCATCCTATAAATTTGCGATGTTATTTTCCAAACCGTGGTAATGAAAAGAAATGAGCATTATTATTATTTATTATTATTTCAAATGCATCACAAAAACATTAAAACAAATAGAGCGAATCCAAGCTCTCCGTGCTTTAATTCGTCAATAATAAATACATAGCAGTGTAAACATTTTTTCATTGAAGGTTAGGTTAAGCTTGTTTCAGAATTTCTTAATCATTTTTAAAAAAGGTTATAATTTTTATGAGCTTTTAAATTGAAAAAAATCAATATGAGACACTATAAATCAGATGACAACAAAAAAAAATTGATTAAATTATGTAATTTTGTGTCTCTTGATTTAAGCAAGCTATTTCTATATATCTTATGCGACAGGGTATTTTTCTGTTTTAATATTTTTACTTTACAATGTTCAATTTAAAATGAAATAAATGTTGGTCCTTCTTCGAATAGGCTGATAAAGCATTCTGATATCCACTTCAAATTTCCAAGGGAAAAAAAAAGAAAATGATGCATTTCTTAACTGTATTAGAAATCCTGTAAATGTAGCAAATTGTAAAGACAAATCAAAGTAAGAACATCTTGGGTTAAATGCCCTATAAATAAACTGCAAATATTAGTTAAAATAATTTAACATTCAATGTATCTTAAAATTTTATAGCCATAAACCGATATAACTACTTTTTCACTATGTTCTGCACATTCTGACTTTGATTTCCTTCTACGATTTGTTTAATTTTAATGAAAGACACGAATCTGGTAATAAGGTAAAAGGCACATGCCAAATTCAATGAAAATATAATTGACAAAATCTTTAAGGTTATTGAAAACAGCATTTATTAAAGAATGTCAGTTTTATTATTTCTAATTTATAAGTAAAATACGCAATTAAAAATGATAAGATTTTCGATATTTATTATAATGAAATTAACTTATTAAGAGCTATTGTTATGAAAGAATAAAAAAAGATCTAGTATTAGTAACAAGAAATAACCTGTGTAAATATAATATCATAATCTGTTGAAACGCAATTTTTTAAAAAATATATTAGCTTAAATTCAATTTTATCATATGTGTTATTTTGGAATTAAGACGAAGACAGAACTCCCGTAGATTTCATACTTACTTTTGATCATTTTATCCATTTTCTTACCTTTCATCTATTTTTTCTTAGAACAACTAGGACTATATTTAAGGATTTAAATTAGAATTTCATAAAATGGAATATAGAAAAAATTTAAAAGATTTTGAATTTGACCAGTTTGAGAATGATTTATATGTTTTACTTTATATTTGAAAAAAAAAGTATATTATTAATATTATCAAATAAAGACTTTAGGTTTAATGAAAAGTCACAGATATCAAGATTTTCTTGCAAATACAAGCAATAAATATATTTCGATATTTTTTTCAAATTTTACAGATTATATATATTAAATGCTTTAAATGCAGTACAATTTCAAATTAAATAAGTGAAATTGAAAATGAAATTTTGAAAAAAAAAGTCATTTGTTTCTTAATCTCTGATATAATCAAATACTATCTCAATGTGTCAATGATAAAAATCCATCATTACTTACAAGAGTTTGCACATAAAACTCATTTTAAATTAAATCATGTTATATTCATAATTGTAATTAAATATACTTTCCTCTTCACTTTCAGGAAATTTAGTATATAGGAAGAGCATAAACTTTACATTTAAAAAGTTTTATTTAATACAGCTTCATTATTATCTTATTTCCTAAGGAAATTCAATTCAAATTATTCATTTATAATTAGATTGTATTGTCTTCTATGCAACAACAAATCCTTTTCAGCACAAATTAAATGAGGGAATGCATAAAAAATCATGTTAATCCGGAGATGCCAAATGTCATCACAAAGCAAGAAGAACTGATTCATTTCCTTCATTTCCTTTCTTTGAAATAGCACATAAAATTAGTTACTGCGTGGTTTGATTTCCCCCAGACATTTTCAAAATGTTAATAACTTGCATTAATAGATATTGTGTGAAAGAAAAGAAAAAGAAGAGAAATGTTGGTAAGGATTTTCGAAGTACTAACAAAATGATAGATTAGTTTTAATAGAACGAGAAAATTAACTTTAATATAAATTTTTATTCTGTTATTACCACGCTGTTAATGTTTAAAAGCATTTATAAAAGTGAACAATTTTATCTAATGGCTCTTTACTTAATTTGGAATTAGCCCCTTCTAACCGAAATCTCTTTCTCTATTAAGAATAAAGGAGAATGTATTTCTATGTGTGTTTGGGCTCTATAGGACAAACCATTTGGCCTGGAACTATTAATTTTTGCACACACACTTTAAAGACTCCAAATATGCACATCTGCGCATTTGTTTTCGAAACTGTAATTCACAGAGCTTATTTTTAATTAATTCTTAAGTACATAAAAACTAAGTGAGATTTTGGCAATTCTTTGCAATAAGCTCTGTGAAGATATAACTGTGCATATTTAATTTCACTTTATTTTAATAATATAAAAAATATTATTTGAATAATAACAATTTCATTGGTTTGCCATTTTTTCTCTGTGTGTTAATAATTTTTAATTAAGATAACAAAATTTTAATATCTATCACAATTTTACATTTAAAAACTCTTTATTGAGAGAATCATGAACATCAAGTTACGCTTAAGAGATTTAATTAAAATTAATCACAACTAATATTCAACTGGTCGCCAAAGGTGGCTAGTTTTATCAATAAAAATTATAGCCTTTTCAGCAGTAAAGTATTTGTTGCCCACAGTGAAGGGAAACAACACATATACCACATGCGATCAGAAGGTTCTTTTTCCTTGAACTATTCTAATTTGAGACAGTTTGAGCTGAAAATTTAGGTATAAAGAATTTTTTGTAACATTAAAATTAATCAAACCATTTGAGTGGCTACCATAACCAAATCTAAATTTCCCATTTTTTCCCCAGAGAGTTTTCCTCTTACATTCAGGTTGAAGAACAATGTAAAATAATGGCACTCAAATAAATGTCTAAATCATATTTAGCACCTATCATCGTATATGTGTTAAAGTAAAAGACGTTCTCTCTAGGAATTCGCTAAAATAACAACCCATTAAATGTTTTTAAACACCACAAGCTTTACAATCATAGTAAAGTATTCTATTAAACAGATTCAAGGGCAGCAGTAGCTCAGGTTCATTATACATGTAAAATCAAAATAAATCTAATAATATTTATAGAATTAAATATTTTCATTTAAAAAACATTTACGTTTTATTTTTTATTTTATTACAAAAAAAAGGATTAAAAAAATTAAATAAAAATATACACTAGCTAGCTTTTCAACTTGCAATGTATAATATGTAGAATATTCTACAATAGAATATTAATTCTTGTAAATATATAGTATGTTTAAATGATTTTTACTGACATTATATTTTTCAAATGCACATCTAGAGATGATAAGGCTTTGAGATAAGAGAAACAAGATTGTTCCTCATCGAAATTTTATAATCATTTGGTAGTCATAAATATACAGGTAGCAGGCATCAAATAAACAGGTAGCAAAAAAGACAAACATGTTGTGGGAAGGATAAACTCAATTACTTGGAATCATATAACAAGGAATAATCGAAAATGATATCTTATATGAAATAGTATATATGCAAAAAACAGAAATGAAAGGAAAGACTATAAGTAAATATTTATTTTAAATATTTACTAAAATTAACTAAATTGACACTGGGAAAAGATGATGATAGATGATATTATTCGCAAACTGTTTTACAAGTATCATATCTTCGCCACACAGAATTCCAAATATATTTCAGAGTTTCGGATGTATCTCTGTAATTCGAAGTGATAAGTTGAATAGATATATATACATTTCGTTTGTATTAAAAAGCTTTATAATCTGGACCGAGAAATCCCGATTTCATGTATTTTACTAACTCGTGGACTGAAACTTAGAATATTTAAAACATGACTTACTTAGCTTATTCTTTTCAATATTCGTAATAATTGACAATTAATTAACTAACGACATTTTTGTGACAGAAGTAATTTTCATATACACCCTGGTGCAAGGACGATTGTTTGGAGTATGTTTCATTGAAATCCATTCTTTCTATTCTAAAATAATACATAATTGTGTCCCATGGGTTACCTCGTAATTGTGGATAAGAAACTTCCGGTATGGTGACTGGTTCCCGCCGTCCCTTATGGGTACACGAAAGAGGAGGGATCTAACTCCTCCCATCGATGATGGGACGTACTTCCTTAGGGAAGGGTTATACCATAGCCAGTGATGTCCCTTGGGACTCAACCACAGTTCCCACTAACAGTGTTACTGTTGCGACGGTTCAGTCATTCAAGTTTTTCAGTGTGCCTTCAAGCTGGTCGGAGTGGTCAGTTTGTTGTTTGTGGATAATACAGAATTGTGTTAGTATAGATTTAATTTGTTCTAAGCTAATGTCCATATTTTATTTCTTCAGTAAGAATAACTTTCCTTTTTATTAAAATCTCTAAGGAATCAAATTGAAATAAAAAATATATTTCTATCGCATATGAAGGAAAGTTTCAACAATAATATTAATCACACGCAGTACATGCAGATCGTTCTATTGTCAAAAGCCCATAAAACCGATTTTAACATCCGTCCTGCAAAGCTTTTCTTTTCTTTCCCGAGGCTTTTCATTCATATTCTTCTTCAATCCGATATAGAATTATACTTTTATTTGGATTAAATATCAATAGGATATCGTTCCAGAGCAAATGAAAGCAAGTAGCTGCATATTGTTCTAAACATTTTATTACTTGTAAGAAAAATATGCTATACGTGTGAGTATTTAATTAGGTATCAATAGGTGGTACTTTTATGACACTTATAAAGACAGTTAAATTTTCTTTCATGTAGACTTCGTATTTTATTAATTGCTTCCTCTTCTTCTTTCCCATCTATTTCTACAAATGATACCAATTTGCATTAAAAAAACAACAAAGAGAAAAGTTTAAATGGGCTGTTCAGCAGTATGTTCTCAACTCTCGTAAATAAAAATGTTTAAATTAACCATTCTCATTATAGATTTATCATTACTTTATCTCTTTTCTTTTTTTTTCGTAATATGGATATTATTCGGAAATAAATTATCCTCTTTTTCTATTAAAAATACGTTACTTCCGTCATCTTGAGATAGGATTCACTATCAACTCATTAATATCAATTTAATTGCCATGATATTTTTCTCTGATTCTTATATATTTTGAATATTCAGGTTTAATTAGCGATGCAATAACTTGCACATATGCCTTTATTTAATATTTATCTCGGATTTGAATAAATGTAATAGATAAAATATATACAATAGATGATTAGGAAGTCAGATGGCATCTCACAAATATTTAGGAAGTCTGTAGGTTATGTTCAGAAGTAACTTGTTTGCTGCAGTAATCATCTCTACTATTAATGAAGAATGTCTGTGTGTTTCGCTCTACTAGCAAAGTCATTTGACTTAGAGATACTAAACATGGCACATAAATACTTTAGAGATTGGAAATGTGGGTATTGAAACATTTTCAAAAATTTTTAATAAAATAAAAACTAAACGAAGTATTATAATTTTCCTTCCGAGAATATTAGAGTATAAAAATTATTTATAGATCATCAAAAAATTTTATACATCATTTGGTATTTGCTATATTTTTAATTAATTTTATAAAAATATTCTAAGCATATTTTACGAGAAACATATTTAAATATAGTTAAATTTTTTGGTGAAGTTTAATACGATTCTTTTTTCATTTTTTTAATAAATATTATAGTCTGATTTTTTTTGTATTGCTGATGATGAAGATTAAAGATTCATTTTATTTTTCTATGTTGAATAGGTTTCAACTTAACCTATTCAATACAAAAAGCATATAATATATATATATATAT
>JAPMOR010074960.1:27019-40682 GCA_026543865.1 Argiope aurantia
CGTGCCGCAAGGCGTCTCCCCAAAGCATCCCACACATGTTCTATCTTATTATATCAATATCGTGGCATATTTGTAAAATAGAATCCTTGTTGAATTAATTTGATCTAGTTTGATTAACTTTAGTTTTTTGTAGCAAAATGACTTTTGTTTAGAAAAAAAAACTTTCCAAATCTGAGTGTCAAATAACGACGGCGACAACTGAGTCATTAGTGATTCTCTTTAAACTTTCACAGTATATCAGTTTGAAATACTTCAACGGATTTAGCGTGAATCAGGTCTAAATGCATTGTATATTGATATTCCAGTTATATATGGCTATCATAGCTTGATTTCTACTGAAAGTAAACATCCCCCCCCCCTTTTTGCCAGTATTTATAATGGAATACATTAAAAATAAAATTTAAACCGCATAAATTATATCAAAATATAAACGGTAATTATGCAAACTTTTCCTAAATTTTGGTAATTTTTAAAAATGTTTTTTGACTATTTCGAGCAATACATTACATTATTAGATTGAATTTCAAACAGTTTTCATTGTTTCATCAAATATCAAAAGACGCGATTTTCTTCCTTTGTTGAAAACTAAAGGAAAAAGATTATGTTTGATATGTGTACACAGTTTTAAAATAACCGTAATGCGTTAAATCCAATAATAAGATTCATCATCGTCTGAAAATGCAAACAAGTTATGCATTAAGAATAATTTGATTCTTGAAAAGTCATTATGCACATTAGCTAAAAAAATAAAGGAATAACTATGAAAAGTTGTGTATGTAACCCCTTAAAACTCAAATTTCTACGCTTGTTCTAGAACATTTGATGTTCCGTCACGGGAATTATAAAGTCGGAAAGAGAGGAGTCAGATGAGTTCAAACGATTAGTTGGGCAAAATCTTTGTTTGCAGCTTTGATCTCCTAAGAGTTAGCTCTTCACCGAGAGTTTGCGCTCATGTGGTTGTTTAATATTGACTTGCTGCTTGTGTGCTGCTTTTAACTACAAGTGCTATTTTTCTTGTATGCTTTGGTTATATTTTGCGACTGTTTATTATACTTCAGTTATATCTGGCTATAATAAAAGGCTAAAAGTTTCTGATAAAATAATTTTACCAAAACCAGCAGAACTTCTTACCAAAACATACAATTCTGTCGTAGGAAGCAGATGCGATGAGGTCCAATTTCTCTATGTAGCCTAAGCACAATGATACAGAAATGTGAAACAACTCAGCAACTTGATATTCTAATTGATAGAGGATGAAAGTGAATCTCGTTTTTAAATGTCGAAATTGTGGCTACCACGGTCGCCACGTGTGTACCAGCTGTTTTGGATATGTCGTATTTCACCATAACAAATATATTACGACAGATTTTGCATTTTTATCCCTGCAAAATCAAGCCTGCGCAGGACTGGGACTCAGAAGTTCGTAAAGCCTTCGCTCTTCAGTTCCTTGCTGGAATGATGACGGTGTCTAAAGTCGTGAACATTCTTTGGAATGACAAAGCTCATTTTTATCTAAATAGGCAAGTTAAAACCAACAATTGTCGAAATTAAGCAGTGAAGAATCTTCACGCTATCCAAGATCAACCCTTATATCTTGAAAAAATGACAATATGTTGTGCGCATGTTTTTTGAAAGAGAGCTGCAAATGAAATCAAAGCTGTTCCGTAACAGGATAACGGTACGGTGATCATCTGAAGGATTTTGTAATCCTACAACTACAACAGCGTGGATCTCTTCAGTACATCATTTTCATGCAGGGCGATGCACTGCATCATATTTATTGTCATGTAAAGCAATTGTAAGACAGCATTTCACAGTTGGACGGGTGATCAGCTCCTCGTTAGTCGGATAAAGATATCGCAATATAGGGAATGCCGAAATAACACATAGACTGACACTGTTAAAAAAGACTTAAAGTTGTCCGAAAGCATTAAAGCACCTATAAATGGTTTAAGAAGCTATTAATGCATGCAGAAAATTAGATCAAAGTCGGAACTGTGTCACAAAAGACTTTGTAGAAACTTGACTTTTGCGAAATATCTTGAGATAGGCTACACACAGATAGGCTAGACTGAAATGATATGACGTCAATCGCAATTACAATACCATAACTTTTAGAGTCCAGAATCTGGACTCATCAGAAAGTAATTCGCATCTGGAAAAGGCGAAATAAATGTGTAACCTGTGAAAGTTGAAAAATACTTGTAAGAACGTTTTTCATGGCATAGGCAAACATCATTGACCAAATTGGTCTGTATATCTTCTGTAGTGTACCCATAAATGCCTGAAATGACATATCAGTCATTCATTCATATATTTGTGAGATTCCTGATATTTATTTCCAATTTTTTAAAGAAGAAAAAAATTTAGAATTTAATAACTGAACTCAACGGGACTTTCAGAGAATTCACGCATTATCTTCCCTTAGTGGATGATAATGCGATCCTCATCACATCGTATTTGTAAGAAATTACACTGACGCATATTCTAGACTGGCGGCATATTCTTCGGATTTAAATCCAATAGAACGTGCATGGTACATATTATGCCATAACATGCATTATGGTGCTCTGAAGCAGCAATCTTCAAAAACCTCAAACGCTATTCATCATAAATACACATAGTCATATCAGACATTTTTGGACAATACGATAGATTGCATAAAAAATTATTATAAGGTTTACATTTTAGTCAAATGTGGTCAAATAATACGTTGTTATCTCTGTGTATCCCTGAAATGTTGTTACTCTAACTTTTTTCTAGTATCATATTTCCTATGTTCTCATTCAAATTTGATTTTTCAAAAACGGGTAATTCTGCATTCGGAAGATATAAGGATCTTGTGAAAACTTCGTGGTTTTAATTGTAAAATAAATTAAATAACATGTAATTTTATTTTTTACTCCTTTATCTTTCTCACAACTTATTATTTCTAAGCCATTCCAGTAATGCTCTACTGGCCATGGCCCTTTCCCTTCATATTTCAAGCGGTTCAATATTAAAGGATCGGATCAATATGGCTGCGGTGAAGTAGGCGATCCCCTTCATTATGCCACTAGTTGCCCTCTCACCACATCTTTTCCTCTAAAAAAAACGAGGAATGGATTTCCCCAGACCCAAGCCCTGTATAAATTTTCGTTTCATTTCTCAACCAAGCACTTCTCCAGAATGCATTAACTTCAATAGATTTCATCTATTCATACTCCCCGCCGAACACCTCCTCCATTATAATATTCTATATAGTTACTTTTTCTGTGTACTGTATATATAAACTAAATTTTTTTTTCTTAATAAATATTCCCACGTGTATCCTTTCAACCGACAGGGAATCCTAGAGATTCCAAGTTCGGGGATATTCTGTGGCGAAAGAAAGAAAAAGTAATGCTCTATTCGTTTCTATCATAATTTTTTAATTAAGTTTTTGGAAATTTGTTCATTTTTTTCTAAATTAAAAGATTACAAATAAAAAAATGTAATTAATTCTCTCCTGTTTTATTTATTCGACATGTTGTAAGCTTTGACATTGGAAAATTTAGTTAAAATGATTATCAAAAAGTAGTTGATTTATAAATCTGCAAATAGTTTTATGTATCCTGTAATGTTATGGCTCCCTCTAGTCCCATACTAATAAAAGGATTGAGGTCATATAGGAAATATTTGTTCACAATCAAATCAGAATCAGCATTAACTCAGATGTTGTTCTCGACATCTGATTGGAGTTCACAATTATGAAGTCCGACTTAAAATTTCCTTAGTGTCGCTTCCAAAACAGAAATAGGAATTCTGTAACTAGGAACGTTATTTGTGACTAATCCAATCTGTAGTTTAAACTTTTCAGTCATGCCCCAGTGCATCAGGCACGGATGGACTAAGACTGGTAAAAGGAAAACTAATTTTAAGTTATTGGATTCCGTTGTTATTTATTCCATATTTTTTTAATATTAATCAAATTTTATTTGTTATCTATAATAACTCCATATCGCTGTTAATTCGGACATTTGCATTCCATCTGATTTTCTTAATTTGCAAAAATGCGTCATACGTCAAAAATGCGTCATTTACTCACGTATTTTGTGGCCAGGAATAAATATCAACCGATTGAAATTGGTAAATTGAATTACAGAGTAAGCATTTTCATGATCAAAGTTGAAAATAAAAATATAATTCTACATTTACAGCACTGCCATATTTGGTAATGAATATGTGGACATTGCATAAAATTGCTTACAATTATCATTAAAAAAATTAGAAAACGAAGCTTATGGTAAAAAGATGCGATTCGGTTTAGGAGTTAAGCAAATATGTGTCCAGATAATAACACTGTTTATATCCGCAATAAAAATCTTCTTCTAAACCTTTGATAGATCAAAATAATTTCTCAGTGCGTAGAGAAGTAAAAAAGGAAAATAGTAGTTAATATTCTCTTAAGAATCAAATTTGTTAAAAACTATGCACGAATCGACTTAGAACATATTAAAAATTTCTGTGGTTGACATTTTTTTTTAACCTTTTCATATAATACGAAGCATATACGAATTGCAAATATTGTAATCGACAAAAAAATTCTAAACTCGAAGCTTTGTCGAATCTTCACATTTCAAATCCCCGTGAAACCGAAAAACACATTTTTGGGAAATGTGTATGTCTGTCCGTGAACATGATAACTCAAATATGCTTTGAGAGATAGATGGTTGGAATTTTGTATGTGATCACTTCATCAAATTTGTAAATTCATGCCAAATTTTGAGTAAAATCCATTTAGATGACGCCTATCCGTTCAGTTGCCCGAATACAAGCAAATACAATAATTACAAAAGATGAAAGAATAAATAAATAAAATTTGATATACAGGCAATAGCATCCATATTGAAAATCAGAATCAGATTTTGAAATAAATCCTTTCACAGATTGTCCGTCTGTCGATCAGTACTTTTGCATGTATCTTAAGTCCGATAAAAAAAACTAACAAATTAGGTAAATGAAACTTGGTTCACAATTTTAGGGTATAACGTGTAGATTCTTATCAAATATTAAACCAAGTCTGTACGATGGTTGAGTGCTTGTCGATCTATAATTTCTTATCCATCTAATAAAAATAATAACTCAAAAACTCAGTGACTTAAATAACTGAAGTTTCGTATGAGTTCCTGTGATTATACTTACATTTCTATGTCAAATTTTGATTTCAATAGCCCTTAAAAAAAGGTTTCCAAATTATTTCTTATTAATCGCATGTCAGCTATTAATTAGCAAATCTTTCAAATTAGATTAAATAAAAACGATATTGGTATAGTTTAACTTTCTTTATTTGAATAATTTTTTTTTCAATTTAAATTTTTTAAACTCTTATTCGCAACTTGATATTCACAATTCCTTCAAAAAACTAGTTTTACGTGCTAAATGGTGACAAACATTAATTACCCGTAATTTAAATTCTCCCATTTACATATGAATCTTCGCATTGGATTATGATAAAGGCCATAATCCCATGAAAAACATAGCCGTATGCCTTATCTAACATTTAATTGTAGCCATGATTCAAAAGTTTGTTAACATTTGAAAATTTAATTGTAATAATGTAGGCAGAAAGGTAAAAATTGACACAAGTTCTTGAAATGATACCGACTTTTATTGAAACAAAAAAATGAGTGCCAAAAATGAGAGAAGATGACTATTGTTTGTCTAACTTGCTGTGGACCGACGAAGCCCTTTTCATACTTCGAAGGTCTATCAACGCCCACAAATGCAGAATTTGGGCTACCGAATATTCTAAAACGCCATTGCAGGGCGAGTAAGTCACAGTGTGGTATAGATTTACCACATCTATCGTGATCAGATTCTTTTTTATTTCTTGGAAATGAGTGATTCTGCTTTTCAAACCGTGAGCTTGAAGTTATGACGTGCGCCGATAAATTACAGAAACACATCATACTGATAAATACCTGCTGGAAGGTACGACTTTTAAGTAGAATGGTGGTCCAACCCATATTACTACACTCGTGAAAGATCCCTTGAGCACATAGTTGGTGAGGATAGCGTGCTGAATCTCCACTTCCGTCATGCTTGGCCTCTCATTTCCCCAGAAGTCAATCCGTGTGATCATTTTTTGTGGGTCACCTGAAATCGCAAGTCTACCACGATGGTCCGACTTTATTAGGGATGCTAAAAAACAACATCCGATGCCAATTTCTCACCACACCTATAAATATTCTTCCTGTACAGTATTGTTCACAACATTGTCCCCGATTACAGGTATTATTGGCGAATGACGGTCTACATGTTGAGCATTTGTTATATGCAACATAGTCTTTGCTAAAAATCAAATGTTATGCTTATAATTGTTTTTGCTATCATATAAAAAACCATCTATTGGCCATTTTTTTAAAGTTTTTTTTTTTTTTGGTTTATGCACACATGTCATTTTAAGCATGTGTGCACACTTTTTACGTCTCTACCAACATTATTCTGTACATTTTTGAAGTTTCAAAAGTTAACAGTTTTGAATCCCCCAGTACTTTATACTGTCAATTCATGTTATTTATTCTTCATGGTAAATACTCTGTTGATTCCAAAATTAACTGGCACGTCTCAATTTATGTCCATTTTCTGATCACGTCCAGTAGCATGTTTTATGAAAATGTGCTCAAGTAATCATGTCCAATAATGGGTTTAATATCTAGTTAGTATATAAATCACTTAAAGGTTGAACAAAATAAGATTAAAAAATAAATAAGTAAGACATCTCAAAATATATGAAGGCAATCTCATCATATGAAAATGCAGATCGACATGTAGTCTTATAATTAAACGTAAAGTATTTTAAATATGAAGAAACAAAATAAGAATAAAATAAAATGAAAGATTATTTTCAAAATGGAAAACTTACAAAATAGAAAACCAGAGTTTGGGAATGCAGAAACAAAAATATTAAACCATTATAGAAATAAGGCTGCATTTGAGAAAAAAAAGTTACAGTTTTGCATTTGACAGACATGTATACACTCGTCTTTATTGTTATTAACAGTGATGTAAGCAAATTTCTAACATAATACTCAGCGTTAAATAACTGCACCATTGGAAATATTTCCATATACTTTCAAATTTCCTTTAAACAAACTAGGAAAAAAATTAATTGATATCTATCAGAAACTTCTTCCTAATAATTTACTCATGTTACATATAAAATGACTAATATAATTCCGAAAACAAGCTTCTAATAAAAACAACGTTGTGGTTTTTATTGAATAATTTCTTTTTTTTTCTTTTTTTCTTGTCAAATATATATGGAAACCGACATAATTAACCTGATTTTACTACTGATTGAAAGTTGGGGAAGAAAACGCCTTCTTTCGCTGGTTCCTGGGAAAGCCAGACTTCATTTCACTATTGGTAGAAAAATTAAATCGTTAACGGTTAATGTCGTATGTAGGTTTTCACTACATTTTCGGGATTTGAACTCTCATATTTTCACTAGTTAGTTCCATGTAGAACTGTCTATTTTTTTTTCGTATAGCATTTCAAAATTGGGTGTGTGTCTTTTATCCATTGTTGGATCTCTGGCTATTCAATTTAAAAAATACAGCTATCTTTCTAATAATTAATCAAGCCCGAACAAAAATTAATAAAGGTTTTGATGTTTCATTTATTGATTAATTCTAAATTAAGAAAGGAAAAATCAATTCGTAACTTGCTAGATTTCTTTGAAGCAATTTTGGAATATTCTTTTGTCAATAATCCCATTTCATAATCCATAAAGGCTAATAATTTTGTTAATAATACCATTCACATAAAGGCTAAAATTTTTCTTCTTCCTTTAATTCTCTTGTAAACGCATTAATGACTAATTATTTTATCACCCATGACGGGATGCACTTTTCTGGAAGGATCGCTCAAAATAAGTGCCATTTCGTGTGTTTCATAGTACCCATTATCGATGAAAATTCAATCACTCGCCATACCATTGTTTGTCGGGGGGTGGGGGAGGAAGGAGAGGTATATTTTTTTATTCTAATATCTCTCCAAAAGATAAGGAGATCACAAATGAGTGAATAAAAAGTTCTTCGATAAATACATAAATAAATAGTATCCTGCTTCTCTTGAATTTATAACAGTGGTGTTGGGTAGAGTCACTTCCACTAAGATGTTGTTACTTATTTCCTAATTGATGGATGCCATTGTCGATGATTCATTTGCACCCATATGTTTTGAAAGAGCGGAGTACCTCAATTTTATTTATGGATCTCATGCTTATTTCTTATAATACATGTTTTTTTTAAGAATCTAAACCATTTTTCGCTGATTATTGAAATAAGGGTTCATCATCGATCTAAAAGATTTATCGCAATTTATTGTTTTTTTTTTGTATAGATTTTAATGATCTCTCTTGATCTTTAAATGTTTGAGCTTTAAAAGGATAGATTTTGTGGCCTCAGATTTGTAATTCTAGTTCAATTGCTACGTCATGGGGGAAAGTTAATGAAAAGATATAACCTGATGAAGAATCAAATAATGTCTACAATTTATAGCTTGAAAATTCAGTCAATATGAGTCTTTCTGTGGATAGTTGCTGTGTTGTTAGCCCGAAAAGGTGTGAGAAAGTAAGCTACGAGTCCCCGGTGTCGTTAATTGCCAGTCCGTGACTTTCTATTGGAGTAGAGTTTTTTTCCAGCGATGAATCTTTTTATTGTGTTATGCTACCTATGCTTGGGTAGAGTAGATTTGAATAAGGTTCGCATGTTCCTTTCTAAAACTGACTCTGCAAGGATTATGATCTTTTGAATTAATTTTCTCGTAAATTAGAAAATTTAGGAAAATATTTTTACATGTTTGAAATCTTGCAATTTTTCCACATTGCAAACAAAAGTTTATAAAAAGAATAACAAAATATATCAATCGGTTTTAAGAATTTTCATTTAACATTTGTTTACCTTAAAAAAAGTTAGTCAGGGGTTTACTCCATTCAAGTCCTATATATATTTTTAATAAAGGAAAAATGTGTATGTTAACGTTCCACATAATGTTATCTTTAGACTGACTAAATTTGAAAGACAGAAAGAAATGTGTACCTCCGAAAGTTTTTTTTTTTTTTCTAGAAATTTGATATTTTTCCACCATTTTGTCTGAAAATATTACAGAATTCCTGTAATATAAAATATTCAAGAACTCCTCAACAAAAAAATTAAACTTAAATAAAATATTAATTAACATTAATAAAAAAATAAACATTAATTTTTAAATAATTGAAAAAATTCATTATTCAAAAAAAATAATTAAAGTTAATTAAAAATTAATAAATTAAATTAGGAGGTCAAAAAATAATTAGTTAAATTAATTTATACAAAAAATAATTAAAAAATCAATTATTAAACAATATTTTACAAAAGTACATTTTTATGTTGTTATGAAACTCATTTTATTTTTATTGTCGAGAAAAATATTTTAACCTCCTTTTTCTTGCATTGCTGATGAGAGGGTATTCAGATTTCTGTTTATTTTTCCATACTTAGAAAATTTCTGTTTGAAGCTTTTTTTAATATAATATTTTATTTTATTATAGTAGTTACTTTTAAGGAATGGTTTTTTTAATTTGTCCATTTAAAATAATGGCGTATAAAATTTTAATTAACATTTTTAGCAATTCTTAATTCTGTCTAATCAGTCGGTAGCCAAAGGTGGCTAGTACATAAGTATGAAATTGAATTCAAAATTTCTTTAATTCAAGACCAATGGAATTTTTATAAATAGTCATAATAATGGGGAAAAATATACATAACAGCAATTTTATTGGCTTAATCTATTGTTAATCTATCAAAAAGAAGTCTCTACGTTTGCACCCTTGTATGTTATTGGATAAGGGATAGAGAGGTGGGGGAGAAAGTTTTAATACTGGTTTTTCATCTTTAAATAGAAAGCTATTAATCATTGAGGAATAATTCGAAAAGTTTTAGATACTAAAAATACCTATATAATTTTATAGTTCAGGAGTAAATTTTAAAGTGAATTTAATTTAAGTCAGGAGTACATTCTAAAAAGTGCTAATTTGTAAAATTATTTTAATCTTTAATTAATTTAAGAGAAATTTCTGAAATTTGGCTTAAATACAATACGTGATATATAAAAGGGTATCACTATTAAAAATTTCAAAATAACTGCATTACATTTCTTGAAAAATCGAACTTTGTTGAAAAAAACAAGGTCGCCGGAATATGCTTATAAGTACATTTTTTTAGTGGGATTTCAGGGGAAAATAATCCTATTCCTGCTCTGCATTTTCCAATAGCATTATAATGGTAAATTTTCAAGAAAAGTGATGAAAACTAAATATTTTTTTTTACTTTGTGGAGATTAGTTACCGAAAAACATTAAAAAGTAGAATTCTGTAGAGTAATTGTCTTGGAGGAGGGAAATGAGCTCAGGCTTGATTATTGAAACAAAATGTTTATTTCAAATTTCATTTTCAGCACATTTTTTTTGAAAATTGACTATTATACTATTTGAAATTGTAGAGCAACATTTTTATAACAGGATTATGACGATTTTTTTCAATCCCCAAATTCTGACTGATAAAAAGTACTTACAGGCACTTTTCGATGTCCCTGTTCCCTCTAATCACAATGTAGATATTTTTGCTTCCTTTCTCCTATTGTTACGCAGAAAGATGAAAAAAATTCAATGCCTGATTATGAAAATTAAAATTTTTATTTCAGAGTGCATAGTACTCAGAGTAAGCTTTTATCTGATTTGTTTTTGTTTTTTTCTGAAGAATTCATTTTCAAAAAATCATAAAAGATTTAGTTCCCCCTTAATCTAGATATTAAAAAAAATTTTCTTTTCATGTGTTTCATTACAAAATTATTTAAAAACCAAGATCCAAAGACTCAAATGGATTAAATTTGTTATACCATTTTACAAAAAAAAATTGTGGTTAATTATTAAATTTTCAACTTATTTCATCATGAAATTTATCTTCAATAAGTAGTTTTATGTGTGTGTGTAAAAGCAATATTTCAAAACTGGGACGAATTACATAAATGAGACTTTTTAAGCTGTTTTCATCAACTTAAAAATTTGGAACAATTTCTTGGTGCAATCGTTCAAATAGAATAATTTCAAAAGGCATTACCAGTTCAGTTTAATATATAATGAAGCTAAATATAAATATATACCATAATATAGAAATGCACCAGAATGCTTCATGGAAAACACTTCTGTTTGTTTGATATGATATAAGCATTAGCACTGTCTACTAATAAAACAGAAGAATATGTGTGTGTGTTATCGCTATACAGGCTAGAATATTTTATCTACATCTCCAAATTTGGCACATATGTATTTTAGAAGATGGGAATGTGCATCTCGGAGCAGTTTGTTTAAAATTCTAATTAGAAATGTTCTAATGCTTTACTTTAATGAATTAAAAATGAAGCGAAAACGTTTGTGGTTTTAAGCGATAATTTTCGAAAACATTATAAGAAAATTAATTTCATAGCTTGAAAAAGCTTTCAAACAATTGTTTTTTAATGATGCTAAGTTCATCGTCATGTAAAATTTTTCCTAATTTTGACATTTTTTAAAAATTGCTTCGTTTGCCTAAATTCCAAATTAGATTACGTTGCTGTCCTGAAATTCAAATGCTTTTTCTTTTATTGCTGAAAGCTAAAGAAAAAGAAATATGTTTATTATCTCAACAATTTAATAAAAACAACAATTAACTTACAACAAATAACATACAACAATTAACAAACAACAATAAACTTACAACAATTTAATAAAAAATGAAATTAGAAACTTCATATGTACATTTTAATAGCTCTCTAATATGAGACTAGTCTTCATTGAAAAGGTCCATGCACACAATGAACAGAACTTATAGAAGACAAGTAAAACAACCTGAATTTAATATCTGACAGTCTCAAAGAATCACTGTTATGATATTATATCTAAGCGATTTAGCTGAAAAAATATAACCAATATCCTCGACTAACCAGCTGATCGACAATGTTGAATAATGAATGATAAAACTAAAACATTCAAATGTACCTGAGAATTTTAAATTTATCTACTGTGTCTCTTGAAAAATGGAAGAAACGTACATAAGGAAACTGCATTTGCCTAGAACTGCCAATTTCTTAGTTGGTTCCAATCAATCAGTTATTTTTTCCACAAAAGTTATTTGAAGCATGCTGAGCAAAACAATCAGTGTTTGTTGATTTGCATGGATGAATGCATCTACTGAACTCGTTTCAATAAATTCTGACGTAAAACTCACTGAAAATTTGAACAAGTACTATTCTTGCTAAAGAATCTTAAGTTTGCCCTTTAAATTCAGATGAACTTTCACTTTATACTCCAGTTAGTTTTAAAGTTAAGGAAACAAGCATAAATGCATGTCATGGGAAAGTGATTAACAGTTTTTTACAAAAGTGTAAATAACAAATGGTTTTTTTTAACATGATAATGTTAACTGGCTGGCGCACTATCTGTAAATTGTGGCATACATGATTAACCCTCTGACTGCGTAATTTTTTAAAATGACAATTTTAGATGCAATGTTTGCAAATAAGTTAAAATATTTTTTCAAACAAAGTGAACTGATACTATATGTTACACGATAATAATATATAATAAAAATAAGTAATCGTAAAAATAAACTCTAAACTGTGAAAAAACTGCAGATGCGATCGAAAATAAATTCATCGCCAACCCGCGGAAATAGCGACATAAGAAGTTGGTGGGTTAAACGTCCATCAAGATCCTCTATAGGACATTCATTACCCAGGACTACCAAATCTCGCTGGTAGTTACTTCTTAAGAAATAGACCACTAAAAAAAGGTGTTTTCAAAATGTAAATCAAATTTTTAATTAAAATTTAAACGTTATCATAATTCTTTTCTTCAAAAATTCAAAATATATGATGAAACAAAATCTATTTTCATGTCACTTTAAAATTTAACCAGGAGGAGTAGCTTTCTCGCATACTCTCCAATAGAGATCTTTCTTCTTTTTCACATAAAAGGCAGTGAATTCATTCTAAGACATTGACTAAAAAATAATTATAAAATATGGATCTTTGGTGTAAATCTAACATTTTTACTGAATCTATGACACAAATATGTATTTTGGACCCTTTTTTTTCCCCAATTTTTTTTCAACGAAATTTCGACATGGAACTAGAGTTGTAGCTTGAATATCCCATACCTAATTACATTAATTATTGAAATTTATGAGATATTGCATTTACAGATATCTATAATTTAAATGCTCAACCTGTGCATTAAATTTTATCTATATAGATCTTTAAGTTTTGTAGTTATCAAGTTTATTTGTACTCGAGCAGACAGACACTCTGATTTCCTGCGGATTTCGTTCTAAATCTACAAATCTGGTCTAAAGTCCATACTAAATTTCATCCATCTAGCTCAAAGCATTTTTGAGTAATCGTGTTTACAGACAGACAAAGAAAATTTGGGAAAAATGTGTTTTTCAGCCTTAGAAAGGTCAGAAACCTGAAGACTATTCAAAACCTCAAGCTCGAGTTCTTTGGAAATTATAATACTTTTTTTTATATTTGTTTACAAGAAATTAAACAATCAGCTTTTCTGTGTATTTCCGGACAATACTTTGACAATTTTAACAAACTATATATATATATATATATATATA
>JAPMOR010074965.1:9724-22985 GCA_026543865.1 Argiope aurantia
CCCCCCCCCCTTATTCTTCAATGCTATTTTAAATCGCCTGTTTTCCATTTTTGCTTTAGGTTTAAGAATTTTAAACAATTAAATTTTTATATTTTGAATATTTTTATGAATCTTTCTTCACAATAAAGTATTGATAATAATATGTAAAGGGTTTTTATAGTTCAAAAATACATTTCTTATATTTATTGAGAATTTTGCTTGTTTTACGTAGTTGTCCAAGTTGTGTGTGTTATATATATACAATATCGTTTACGATGTGTTCTTTTCGAAAGTACGATACAACTCTATCTTTCTGGATGAAATGCGACCAAAATCTATCTTAATAATTGGATTACTGACGAAAAAATATTAGGGGGGAAAGCTAAATTTCTTCATAATGTAATGATTATGAACAGACATTAACTGCATCGTCTATATTTGTATACTTCCATATTATATTACAATATCTTGAATATAGCATACAATTCAGTTGATTCGATGTATTTACTTGTTTTGGCGTATTAAAAATTTTCCTTTCCTAGCGATTGGAATAGTAGAAAATTTGAAAAAAATTGATAAAAAATTGATGTATTATTGTATTTTAATCTGAGTCTCACAAGTTCTTGAATTACGGATTAAATAGGAACTGAAATTATTTGTTAAAAAAGCTTAAACAAGATTGAGATGATAAATGATTTTGCATTAAACTTACATTTCTAACTGATAACAAAATGAATATTTTTATGGTTGTATTTAAATATATTCACCGGCATATATTATAAGATGAAACATGAATTTGTGGAAGAATCAGGCCTTCAGGATATAGGAAAATAAATATAGGAAAGTATAAAAATGTCTAGCAGAGAAAGATTATTACTTCGCTTTTTTGTCCAATTGGATGCATTATATTTCGGAAATGTGCGGTCTTGCCGATTCAGTTAATGATTCATTGAATACTTGGGTCGTTTGTAGACACTGTGCAATATTTGTACCATGTTTCTAAATTATTTAATTTCAGCTTATAAATTTGAAAATTGATAATTCAGTATCTGAATGGTGCTCTAATACTGCGATTAACCCTTAATGACCTAGAGTATCAATTTTGATACCAATCTTTTAAACCGAATGTTCACATTACTATTAGTTTTTTTTATATGTTGGCTGTACGTATTTTACTGTTGTATAATATTCTTTCCAACGAAATTTAAAAAAATCAAATGTCATTATTGTTTTATTTTATCTATGACATATTACTTGCGCGGCAAAGTGAACAAGTAAACACATTTTACTAAAAGTTTTGTTGAATACAAATTTGATATATTTTCTTTTTCTGAAGAATATAAATACTTTTGAGGTAAGTGAATATATTATTTTCGCTATGATATAATTATTTTTTGCGAGTGCATGTTTTACTTGAAGAAACTAGTGCTATTTTTGTGAGTATCAATTTTGATACTTCAGGCATTCCGCCCTACATAAAACCTACCTACTCATTCTTTGGCTACTTTTCCCTTCATCTAGACCCTCAAGCAAACAAAGTAATATTAAAAATAAATCACTTTCGTAAATCAGGCTACTAAGGGTTAAGGGTTTAAATTTACGTAGTGATGAACGCTAATCGAATACATGAAACATCTTGCCTTGATAAAAGGATGAACAGGAGTGAAAGGAGATAATTATTTTTGTCAGAAATTCTGACTTAGTTATAGGAAACATTCCACTTACGATTTCTAGATAACTTTTAAAGCTTAAAACATATTAAGTTACTTATCATGTATGCTTTCTTTTCGTTACAGCTTTGGAATTCTAAATCACATAGATATTTATTTAAGGTAGTTTTTTAGTTAGAGTAGCATCATGATTTAGTTAGAGTAGCATCATGATTTAGTTAGAGTAGCATCATGATTTTAATATATCAGTTTGGGGAACATTTTTATGGAAAAAACATAAGTATAAAAATAAATTTACATGACTGACTGGGAACATTAAAATAGATTAAACAAGCCTGGAAAAATAGTTCGAAATAGTTTTATCCAATCTTAAAAATAAATTAAATAAATCTGCAAATGAACTGTTGTTTGATATTTTTTATTACTACTAATATAAAACGACATTATTTGACTCGCATGATTTTCCGATAAATTCACGTTATTACTTCCGAGCTTCAAATATCTACTTTGCGTCAATCTTGTTTTGTTATATTTACTATGCATTCCAACTACTTAAAGAATATCATTAAAAATGATTGAATTATATCCGATTCTCATATGAGTAGTCATAATTTTAATTGGAAATGCTCATGATTTTTCTAGCCAACTCAATCTACGCATTTAAAGCAGAAAATTGTCTGCAATATGAACAATAACAACGATATTACAATATGAACGATAACAAAATAGGGTGACATATTGGTCATTAGGCCTTTGTTCTATACTAGTTTTACAGATTACTTCCTATATTTATATTATTAGCTCTTTCGTTATTGTTTAAAAAATAATTAATTCAAAGAATTGATATTAAAAGTAGCAATAAAATATGGAAACGGAGCAATTTTGATATCCGTTCCTTAAAAAATAGCTTTGAAGAATTTTTTTAGTTTGCTAAACATCACGTGATGACAACGTATTTAGTATTAAAAAGTCGGGTAGTGATAACTTGATCAAATAAGTAATGATACAGTGTCTCACAAAAGTGATGAGACACTTGTGCTTTACAAAAGGAAACTGTAATAAAATAAATTAAAAAAAACATGTACAAATTTTTTGTGGCTGTGTTTCATACTTAAATTTAGTAACAATTATTACATAACATACATTTTGTCAAAATATTAAAATATTAATTTAATAAAAATACAATTGTTTAGAACGGAGCAAAAAATGACTCATATAAGTGATGGGACACTTACTTTTCCATCAAATATTTATTCAAAAATTTTACTTTTTAAAAGGTTTTAATATTTTGTTGGATTTCCTTTTACTTTTAAAACATGGTTTAATCTTCTTTGGATGGTTTGTGATTTCTGGAATGATTTTACCCCATTCTTCTTGAAGCACAGATTTTAATTGTTGTTTTGAAGAAATGGTGTGTTTGCGAATTCTTGATTCCAATTCTTGCCAAATATTTTCTATAGGATTTAAGTCTGGAGATTGTGGTGGTGTTTTTATTATTTCAGTACAGTTATACAGCAGCCAGAGTCTAACGTTCAAAGCAGTGTGCTTGGGGTCATTGTCCTGGTAGAATTTAAAATCGTTATGAAGGTTCAATTTTCGTGCTGAAGATTTCAAATTTTGCTTTAAAATGTCAATATACTTGTACTGATCCATTATACTGTCAATAAAAACAAGATTACCAACTCCAGCGGGTGGCTTACACCCCCATACCATAACTCCTCCTCCACCATGTTTTACTGTTGGCACCAAGTTCTGTTTGGGAAATTCTTCCCTGGGTTTTCTCCACACCAAGATTCTACCGTCAGAACCAAATATATTAAATTTACTCTCATCAGCAAATATAACTTTATTCCAGTAATCAGAATTCTTATTTATGTTGGATTTTGCGAAAGATAGTCTGAGTTTTCTATTCTTTTCACTTACGAAGAATTTTTTCCTGGCTACTCTACCGAGATATCCAGCAGATCAAATTACCCTTCTAATAGTCTCGGGATTAACAATTATTCCATATAATGTTTGTAAATCAGCAGCAACTTTAGGAGCACTCTTTGTTGGATTTTTTTTTTTTTAATATTTCGAACGATAATTCACTTTATTCCATTGGATAGCTTTGATGGTCGGCCAGGTCTTCTTTTATCCTGAATAATATGATTCTTTTTATATCGTTTAATGATATTGAAAACTGTTGAATGACTCAAGTTAACTGTTTCAGCAGTTTTTCTAATAGATTTTCCATGTTCAATATGCAAATTAATAACTAATTTTCGAATTTCAGGCGAAATTTCTTTTCGTTTAGCATTCATGGCTGCACAGAGCTAAAAAACACAAATTCCAAAACAACTGGAGAGAAATACTGCAGACGATTTTATAAATTATTGCCAATTGCTTTTGAGTAAAAATAAAACCACCAAAAATATTTTTATTGCTTATTTCAGACGATTTTTGTTGCATATCTAATGGTGTCTCATCACTTATGTGAGCTATTTTTTGCTCCGTTCTAAACAATTGTATTTTTATTAAATTAATATTTTAATATTTTGACAAAATGTATGTTATGTAATAATTGCTACTAACTTTAAATATGAAACACATCCAAAAAATTTTTGTACATGTTTTTTTAATTTATTTTATTACAGTTTCCTTTTGTAAAGCACAAGTGTCCCATCACTTTTGTGAGACACTGTATTTAAAGTGATCCTTAATACCTTTAAACATTGTTATTGAAATATTGATAATTACCATTTAACCATCAACAAAATAATTACCATCAACAAAAACTGAGTATTATCTTTTTCAATTTGTATGACCATTTGATCTGTAAGATGTACATAAGAACAGATTTCCTGACCGCCAAATGTGTTATATGGCATCTTAAGTAATTGTTGAACACCATCATGAAGTAAATTTCCTTTTATAATAACTGGCAATAACCCTTATTGTGGCAAAATTGCTTTTTTGAAGAAAAGCAAAAAAAAATGTATATAGGTAGCTTTTTTACGCTATAAAAAAACATCAAAAATAAATAAAAAAAATCGTGTAATAAAAATCGTTTAATAAAACTAAGTTAAAAATTATTTTATATTTTTATAAAGTTGTATGTATGGTATACTATACAAAATGAACATGACTTACATGCATTTCGTCTGTTGCACGGTCTGAGTGAAATATCCTTCTTGAGGTATCTGAACGACATATTTCCATACTCCTTGATAATTCCTTGCGAATGTCGGTGTGACATACTCCTCGGAAGACGGACAGGGCGTTGGTGGTAAATCCAAATAGTTTTCTTGTGGTTTCCTAACATTGGATTCTGCAGCCATGAGATCTTCTCCAACGGGGCGGCGTTTTCTGCTGGGAAATCCACCTGTTAGTGCTTTTAATGGGGAGGCTTCACTTGTCATGAGTTTCAGAACGAGAGACAGTGGACTACCACTCCCTGGAGATGCTCCAGTTAAAACAGACATGACGTGAGCCAATGTGGATGGCTCTTCTTCACTAAGATATAAGATAAATATGGTAAGATTTGGATTGGGCATTATTTATCAGGTGTTTAAACTGCATAACAGCAAAACTAAATTCATACTTAATACCTGCAATATTAGTGTAGGGAGTCGCTAATATGAGTGAAGAACTTACTTCCTCTTTTCTGTAACATTTGCCGATTTATATTTACTATAAGCTAATATGAGTGAAGAACTTACTTCCTCTTTTATGTAACATTTGCCGATTTATATTTACTATAAGCTAATATGAGTGAAGAACTTACTTCCTCTTTTCTGTAACATTTGCCGATTTATATTTACTATAAGCTAATATGAGTGAAGAACTTACTTCCTCTTTTATGTAACATTTGCCTATTTATATTTACTATAAGCTAATATGAGTGAAGAACTTACTTCCTCTTTTATGTAACATTTGCCGATTTATATTTACTATAAGCTAATATGAGTGAAGAACTTACTTTCTCTTTTCTGTAACATTTGCCGATTTATATTTACTGTTATGACTGAAGACTTTCTGACTTATAAAAAAACACTTTTTATTTAACATCAGGAAAACGGAACTATCAGCTACATAAATATGGATGGAATTCTAAATTTTTCTTCGTTGCCAGTTCCTTTAACTCAATAACAATTTAATTAATTAGAAAGGGCAACAGGAAGTGGGAAATACAAGATGAGTGGCAACATTCTCCCACCTTTTGTATTGCATGCAAACACTTTAAAGCAATACAAAACACAAGCAAAATTATAACACATTTAGATAAAAAAAAATAAACAATCGCATACATGAGATTATAAAAGTAAAGATTAGACCAGTTCACAAATTCAGTCTTTTTACAGGAATTAATGGACGGCCATATCGAGATTTCTTTCCTTCTTCGAGAACCTCAACTGCAGTAGGGCCCGGGTTTTGTGCAGAAAATTCAGTTCCTTGGTGGTCCTTGCTGATATGATCACTAGCACTAAGCTCCAGAGGATAAATTCGTTGAAGCGGTCGTATGATTTCACCACTGGCTAGGCGCAACTTGGCCACACGTTCCACACCGTCCTTCCCAGGAAACAATTCGATCACTTGAGCCAAAGGCCAATTCATTCGGTTTGGGTTCTTTGATTCAACTATGACAATTTCTCCCGGAGAAATCATCTTTCTTCTTGAAGCTACTTTAGGACTTCTTACTAACTCTCCTAGGTATTCTTTGTAGAAACGTTTGCGTAAATTTGATCGTAGGGTATGAAGGTAACGCACCCTTTTCAATATATGCTGAGAATCAATCAGATCCAAATCAAATGTTTCTCTTTCTTTTATATCTTGGATGAAATGAGCTGGTGTAAGTGGTTTAAGCTCTTTGGGATCGTCTGACATATAGGTTAGTGGTCGCCCATTTATTGTAGCCTCACAATCGTAGAGTAAAGTCAACATTTCTTCATATGTTACGCAAGCTTTGCCCAAACATTTTCGGAGAAGTTCTTTAATACTGCGGACCATCCTTTCCCAAAATCCACCATACCATGGGGCGGAAGGGGGGCTAAACATCCATTTTATTTTCATTAAAGAACACTCAGTTTGAATGAAGTCCCAATCCAAAGATTTCAAGGCATTTGCTGCTCCCACAAAGTTCGTACCATTATCTGTGTATAACGTTGAACCTCTTCCTCTTCTAGCCCAGAATCTTCTCAAAGCTTGCATAAACGATTCGGTAGAGAGAGATGAAACTAGTTCCAGATGGACTGCTCGATATACCGCACACGTGAATAGAACTATCCACGCTTTGCTTCCACCACGTAAGGAAAGCGGACCGGCCAGATCCGCGCCAGTTATTTGAAAGGCTGCAACTCTGTGTATTCTGTCCGGAGGTAAAGGAGCTGGATCTGGATTAACTTTCCCAGCTGTTAGCCTTTTGCATTTTATGCACTGTCGTAAAATTGCTCTTATAACTCTCCGACCCTTGGGAATCCAGAATTTATCTCTTAAATGAGCTAAGGTCGTTAATACCCCAGCATGCATTAAGGATCTATGAATATGCAAAACCAGTCTTTCCAGAAGAGGGTGGTCTGGTAGAACTGTTGGATGCGTAAAGTCCTCTGGATCTTGACTGAGAATTAGTCTTGTTTGAACTTTCAGTATGCCATTTTCTTCGAAAAACTGTATAGTATCCCTATACTTTTCACGTATTTCAGAGGGCCATTCTGACTGCATGATTTTTATCAGAGTCTCTTCTGCCTTTTCAATCTCTTCACATGAAAGGGAATTGACTAACTTAGGAGAGTTTTTCTTAATATTGTTGCAGAATCTGAGAACATAAGCTGTCATTCTTAGAACCTTTGTATAGCTTGAAAAGTACAGGAATCTATCTCCAAATCTCTCTTCGTTTCCTGTGATTAAATTTGTCACAACTGTCTTACGCCGCTCTAGAAAGGCTTCGTCCGGAATCTCTGGTACCTCAGAACATGGCCAAGATTCTTCGACTTTATACAGCCAACTTGGACCCTCCCACCATTGGCTTTGCAGGAGGTCCGACCAATCGCAGCATCGTGTAGCCAGATCAGCAGGGTTCACCTCTCCAGGTACATGTCTCCAGTCATCTAAATTGGTTAAATCCCTGATCTCCTTTACTCTATTTCCCACGAATGTGTTCCACGGCTCTTTTTTCTTAATCCAACTTAAAACTACCATTGAATCGGTCCAAAAGTAGGTTTTAGAAACTGTTGGCAGGATAGAATGTACAGTTTCTGCTAATCGAGCACCTAACGCTGCTCCCAACAATTCAAGTCGTGGGATTGTGGATTTTTTCATTGGAGCAAGTCGAGCTTTAGCTGCTATGAGCTTGACTGTAACTTGACCTTGTAATTCACTTCGTACAAAAGCGCATGTGGTGTAAGCGTAGGCAGAAGCATCTGTGAAGATGTGCAGTGAGAAATCATCATATTTTTCAGGAAACAATCTTCGAGGTATTGTACATTTAGGTATCAGATGCATGGTTTTCTCCCATTGTCTGTATTTATGCTCAAGTTCTGAGGTTAACACTTCGTCCCAGCCTACTTTTCCTCTCCAAGCTTCTTGCATAAGCAACTTTGGTAACAATAAAGCCGGAGTAGTAAAGCCAATCGGGTCGTAAATGCTGTTGATTACAGATAGAAGTACCCTTTTTGTAACTGGTTTATCTTGGGTACAATCTAAATTTGATGGTAACTTGCAAGAAAGTTCGTCTCTGATCACATCCCAAATCAGACCAAGTACCATTTGTGCATTTTGATCTTCCTTAGAGTCATTAGAAGCCCAACAGCGCAATTCAAAAGCACATTCTTTCATTATTTCTATGGATTGAGATTTCAGTTGTTCCAATTCTTTAGCGTCGTTAACACTCGTCACCAAATTGTCCACGTAGAATCCTTCCCGTAAATGACCAATTGTCTTCCTGAGGCTCTCTGTCTGGAATTTTTCTCGTTCTAGGTGTTAACTTATAGTGGCATTTAGCAGAAAAGGGCTAGAGGAAACACCGAAGACTACTCGACAATGACGATAAATTCTTATTTTTGAGCATTCAGCGTTCTCCCACCATAAAAATCTTAGGGCATCTCTGTCTACAGGTCTCAAACGTATTTGTAGAAATGCTTGTTTTATATCTGCAATTACACCTATGGCACCAGAACGAAATCTCAACAGTAGAGGCGGTATTTTTTGTATAAGACTTGGTCCCACACTTAAACATTCTTTCAAGGAGGCAAATCCCGGTTTCTTGAACGAAGCGTCGAATACTGGGCGAACCTTTGTGGTATTGCTTGAGGGCTTAATGACGGGTCTATGAGGAAGGTAATGGGCTTCCTTGGCTATTTCATCCATTGGAACAGCTTCTATAATGCCTTCTGATTCCCACTGTTTGAATACGTTATCGTAGGCTTCAAAGTAATTTTCGTTTATCAAACGCTTAGTTGCTGTACGAAGTCTGGATTCTGCTGCATCGCATTTATTATATAGAGCAGGATGTCCGGCTAACCATGGTAAAGCTACTTCATATCTTTGATCTTCACAGATCCTAATTGTTTCCTTAAAATGAGTCAATGTTTCTTCTTCAAGGAGGCTTTCATTTTTCTTCTCTATTGGATCTGTGATACCCAAATCTTCTAAGTCCCACATTTTAGGCATCTCCATATTTTGAAAGCTTAATGTGACTAGGTTAACAATTTGCTTTTTCTTTCCCAGTCCTAGAATTGTCCAACCCAACAAGGTCTCAACTGCAGATACACCTGAAGATAATACCTCTATTCTCCCAGTCAAAATGCTTCCGAGTATATCAGCTCCCAGCAGAACTCGTATGGGTGGTGAATCTCTTCCGACATCTGTTAGTTTTATTCCTCGGGAAGCAAGCTCAGAAAGCAATTTACTATCATGGATTCTTGGCAAGGCTGAGCATATCCTTGGTTGCTCGAGAAGAGACAATGGAGTTGAATATTTACGATTTAAGCTTTCTACGTTTACGATGTATCTTTTATGATCAGAAGCAGGAGAAATTACTCCTCCAAACAATCCTTGAGAAAATATTTCTCTTCCAGAGGGAGAAAGGTTTAGTTCTGCAGCTAAATTCTTTTCGATATAAGATCGTTGTGATCCATCGTCCAACAATGCTCGAACACAGAATTCCTTATCTTTATTTCGTAGTTTGATCATGATGGTTTTAAGATATATTTCGTGTTCAGAGGGAAGATTTGTTAGCAATGTTTCTGTAGATTTCTTCTCATCATCGGTCGTACTGTTCTTAGACGAAACATTTTCTTTTCCCTTGTGTAGTTCTGGACATAGTAATACATAATGTCTCCGTTGGCAAATTAAACATCTCACATTACTGTGACACTTTCTTGCAATGTGTCCAGGCTTGAGGCAAACGAGACTGCATCTTTTCCTTATAACGTGTGATTTTCTGTCTTCGTAACTCATCTCTGATAATTTTTGACAGTCTTTACTGAGATGAGGGCGGTTGCAGAAAATACAACTAAGTTTTGCTTCAGATGTGCTTGAAATTAACGAAGCCGCGGTGGGTTCATCTTTGTGTACCGATTTCTGACAATCTTTTCGTATACCACCATTTCCCTTATCTTTGCTGAATCCATCACGAGCTAAGAGGATCATTTCTTCTGATTCGACTTCATGGCGTAAAAAGCACATAAGTTTTTCCAGGGATCTCTGACTAGTAGCGTCATCTGTATTTTCTGAAATTCTACTCCTTTCCCATGCTCGCAAAACATTTTCTGGCAAACATGACTCAACCAATGGCTCTAGAAAGTCAGCAAATTTTTCTTTTGTGCGCCCTAAGCTTTCCAATGCTCTTAATTTTGTCTCTAGTAAATCGTAGAGGGTGGCTAAATCAGGGGCATTCTTACCGGCCGTGGCATTTTTCAGAACCAGTGAAAGGAGATCGCGAACATATATTTGCACTAGGAGATCGTCCCGGCCAAATCTTAATTTTAGCTGTTGGACGGCTTTCGGATAATTTTCAGCGGTTATTGGGAAACTGGATATTAATCTAGCAGCTCTTGAATCAGGCACCATAGACTGGTATAAATACTGGAATTTGTCTATGGCAGTCAGTTCTTCTGAGTCATGTATTTTTGAAAAAATGCTCCAAAATGTTAAATACTCTTTAGGATCACCCGAAAACATTTTTAATTCAAATTTAGGTAAATTTAATTTTACTGAATCACGCTCGACAGAACTTGACAAAGATCCAGAATCTTTATTTAATAGCGTTTCTATCTTTGATTTAATCTCAAGAAAAGTATCTCTATATTCCTCTGCCGCCTCAAAATCGGCTTCGTATTCATTAACAGTCCCAGTATTTTCTAAAAGTAATGACGAAATATTATTTTGAATCTCATCTAAACGTAAAAATTTATCTTGTAACTGAGCATTCAACACGTACAGCTTATCGCCATCCTTGGTGTCTACTTTCGTCGCCAAACATTGCTTCAACTTATTCACGGTAGCCGTAAACGAAGCTCTTAACAATTTTCGTTTTGTTTTCAAAGCATCCATATTTATAAATGCACTAAAATAGTAACTTAAAATGATTCGTAATAGATTCTTAATTTCTGTTTATACTGAAGCAATGAAAGTGATTATATTTTCTTAAACTTAAATCACTTTGATCATCATAAACAGCATATCGTATACTTAAGCAGAAATTTAAATCATTCGTACCTGTACATCTTTTTAATTTCAAGTTCTTCAAATGCAGAGTACAAACTCGGTCCTGTCGCGGACGCCAATTTGTTATGACTGAAGACTTTCTGACTTATAAAAAAACACTTTTTATTTAACATCAGGAAAATGGAACTATCAGCTACATAAATATGGATGGAATTCTAAATTTTTCTTCGTTGCCAGTTCCTTTAACTCAATAACAATTTAATTAATTAGAAAGGGCAACAGGAAGTGGGAAATACAAGATGAGTGGCAACATTTACTATAAGTTCAATTATATTGTGTAATTCCAAATAAAAAAAACATTTGTGAATCATATTCTATAATTTCAATTTGGATGTGAAAACTTAATATGATTTCTAGACGAAAAACAACGGAAAATGAAGTAAAAAATATGGGCTACACGGGCACTGAGTACTGAGAAACTCAGAACTGTATTGAAAATAATTGAGAATGCAAAACAAGATGATAAAACGTTAATAGAAAAGAGGAATTTCTATATCAGGAAACAGATAATATGAGATTCCCCAATTAAAATCGCAAATTAGCACTTCCTATCTATTTTTTTCCTTTTCGCTAATCAGCCACCATCATGGGATTTGTTTTTTAAAAAATTTTACCTTAATATTTCAGGAAAAAAGTGTTCCTAAGCAAATAAATTTTTTTTCATGTAAGAAAATAAATATATACTAAACCAGTATTAACTGCGTGCTGGATAAATAAAAAGATATCAAATTCCTTTAATCAGATATTCACAATTAAAGAAACCGAACATCCTTCATGGCATGCATGCATTTTAGAAAAAAACTAAGACATTTTTATTTGAGAATGAAATGACTTTACTCAGACATTGAGCAAACTGATACAGCCTTTATACGATACTATAATACTTTCAACGTCGGATTCTTCTCTACTCAAGATAGTTCATGCGTCAGGACTTAATAAGATTCCAATGTCAAGCTCCGAAAATTTACATTTGAAGATCTTCTGTACTATTAGAAGAGTCAAAAAAGGCGCGAACATTCGTAGGAAGTTACTGGGCTTACGATTGCACGATATGAGTCATTTTCCCATCAAGTGAATAAGATTTTATGCCTAGTTTTTCAATTAACTGATTGAATGGTAGTGCTATTATGAATGATAGCTACTTCTTCCGCCATCAGCTGACCGATTCAAACCGTGAAATATTGGATCCAGTTTAAATAAATGAAGTATTTGCCACAATGCACAGCAGATATACTACTTCTCTGTTATAAAATGTTGGCAGATTTGCTTATACGAGAATAGATTCAGAAGCGCTTTTTACCAATTGAAAGACAATTTAAAGTTAAATTCATAGCATAATAAAAATAGTTTTAAAACAAGTTTTTATTAATATACTTGAAAGTAGAAAATAATATGCTTATTGTGTGATGAACATTTTTGAAGGAAATATGTCCTTGAATAACAATGTCATTAAATGGTTAATAGTCGGGGTAATCTTCTATATATGCGTTATTTTTCGTAATGTTAAAATCTTAGCCTTTTTTATGTCATTGTGAATATAATAAACAGAATTCTTCTTTCTTGATTTTCAATAATAGAAGGAAATAAATTATTTGAAACAATGGAAACAATTTGAATCTCATTATAATAATAGCTATTGTTCAAAATTATGTAGCGGATGTTTATCAAAATATAGAAAAATTACTCAATTAAATTAATATTATTAAATAAAAAAATTCTGTAGAAATCTCCATAAAAATATTTCATTCAATTTTTGCGAAACAATATGCGTTTGAAATCAACGATTATCGTTATTGCCTTATGACATTTGTTTAAACAATTAATAGTAATATCGAGAAAGTAACTAAGGTAATAAAGTATTTATTTATTTTACTATTTTTATTCTTATTAAAATTAAAGAAGCGCTT
>JAPMOR010074978.1:7905-21948 GCA_026543865.1 Argiope aurantia
AGTATAAATAGTAATCTAGTGTGCCTTGTTCTTAATATTCTACTTATTAACTATTCTTCTATTTGATGTAACGTAATGGCATCCCATAGAATAAAATCGGAGTTGGTTTCGATCTTGCATATCGATTCAACCTTAAAGTTATAAGGCATGTTTGAGATGGAAGGCATATAATTTCTTCTGAATAAAGTAGCTGAGCCTATTTGAACTTCTCAACTTCCTGAATTTAGAAGTAACTTAGTTTGTTCCGTATTACAATTAAAAGGAAGTTTGAATAACCTCGGATATAGAATGTAGGTGGCTTTTGTCTTTGTATTCAATGAAAGTAATTGGTTAGAGCAGCGAAAAGACAAACTTGGGAAATTGCAATAATTTATTAAAAATTAGAGATTAAAAAAAAAAGAAACCTCTTAAAATGAACTATTCTCAACTTATTTGGGCAAATCACGCACTCCATTTCTGTGTACTTTGGTATATAAAAAAGTAAATGGTTCTTTTCATAATTTTTTTTTAAATATGGAATAATGCTTTACGACAAACATTTTTTCTATTTGAGAGCAACTTTGCTTACTGTATTAAAAAAAAAGTACGATTTTATCACATTTCTGTAGTTTACCTTTGTAAATTTAAAGACGGTAATATTCACTTTCTGAATAGAATTAAAATTTAATTCTGAACCTTCAGTTTCAGTCAAGTCAACCTATAAAAGAATCTTGCAACAGATATCTATCTAAATGACAATCGCTAACACTTAGTTGCCCGTTAAAATATTTTAAAATTATTTGAAATTTTCTAAGATGAATTAAAATGTAAACATTTGACTCCTAGCGTGAATGCGGAATAAACGTTATTAATCTCTGGATATTCCATGCATGTGATTTCTAAGCGACGTGAGTGCCACAATTATATGGATTTTACATGGTACAGTCTAATATGACAGAGACAAGAACCATGGCCATTGTTTTCCTGTGCCATTTCTACGAATGAGCAGAATGGATACGAATTTGACAGATTCTTTACGTAAAAATAATAGGAACGTTACATATCTCGAATTTAAAGTTTCACTAATACAAGATTTTGTTGGATTTATTAGCTTTTTCACTCATTTAAATGAAATGCAACATCACAGAAATCAAACAAGCAAATTTGCCTGCAGTTGTTATTGGAGAAGTTCACTATAGACATTGGAGCTTGCTGAAAAAATGGTACGTCATTCCCCATGAGAAGGATTGACTTTGCAGCTGTTGACAAACGATATAGAAGCAGCTGTCCGGATGACCAGAAAACGTCTTCTGTCTGGTACAGTAGTAATACCGGTAAGTTATGCTATTTATAAAAATTGTCAGATAGAAATGAAAATTTAATTCAATAATTTGATTTATCAATTGATAAAATGAGTACATTTTGATAGTTCTAATTGTTTCCTTAGTCATTTATAGTTGGACAACTTGTGACACTGTATCGATGCCATTTTGCTCGATAAAAGGCAGGCCCTGAACCACCGTATTATATATATGGAGTCTCTACATCAATCATGTTGGATGGGAGTCGAAGTATTCAAGGATATGGTAAGTTTTCAAATCTATTTCTTGTAAGTTTTCAAATGGTATTAATAAAATTGACAAAACGACAGGGCACTTGAGAAACATTTTAATTGGTCCGTCTAGTAAGCAAATTTCTTGAGCCTACAGAAAGATGTGAAAGATAATTGTCTGTAAAAATTTATCAAATTTTTTCAGATACCTCCCAACATAAGAACTACAGGAGTTGAAATACGTGTCATGCCGTGAAACTAATTTCTATACATGCGTTTCGAAGTCATTGCTCGCCTGAAAATGGAGTCAGCTTGTCATGGTCATCTGCATGTCATCAGCGCTAGAGAAATGCTGATTGGCCAGGAACCATTTAAGATCTCTTCCAACATTGATGACAGGGCAAAAGAAATTGCTTTTAGATAAGTTTGTTTTGTCTCTGTATGGTTTGAAGGAAACTTACTTTCTGCAATGATCACAAACGTATTACTATTATTTGAATACTTTTCTTTTCGATCCTTCATTTATCGTAAGTTAATATGCTTTTTGGTAAAGTTATCCAATTCTTTTTCAAGCATCTAAATAAGATTCTATAAAATTTGAATTGGAAATTGACAAAAATAAAATTGAATGCTTCTTAAATGAAATAGCATAATTTATGACTAAGCGTGCTGTGGGTTCTTTTTGAAAAGCATTCTAATTATTGGCGAATAAAAATTATCATTATATCAGGTATAATCAATAATTGTGTTTAAGAGAATAAACGAGTCGCACCATTTATTTTTCTAAATGAATACGTCTATCTCTTGGGAAAAAATTGGGAGTGTCTTGTTTAGAAAGAATAAATGAAATAGTTAGATGAATTGGTTTACAGATGAATTTGAAATAAAGCAAATATTTTCCTTTTTAAAGGAAAAATTAACAGATAATAGATTTAAGCGATTTTTCTAATTAAAAAAAACTGAGTTCGTTTCCTTTTATCAATGAAATCACAAGCAGATTCTTTTCAGGGTTTTGAATTGCCGATGTAGATTGAAGGAGCAAAACTAAATTGCATGTACTCCTATATTTCACGGTATTCTTGATGGATGGTTTCATCTGTTATTGATTTGAATTATTTAATTTTTTCAGATATTGGCGTATTTTGACCGAAATGACCACGGCTCAACAGGAAATATCCGAATCCTTCAAGCAGATATTGGAATTTGGATCCTTTTTAAGATTAAATTATGGACGGCGATCCCACAGATTTGATAGTGTTTAAAAGCTTGAAAAATTAAACCAAGTTCAAAATGAATCCTCTTTTGTACCCACAAATCATAGAAACTTAAACCCAATTTGCACAGTGGATTGAAAGCGAAATAAATGTTTATATTCTCTCCAGATTCCAGACAAGTGATTTCTAAACAACGAGGTCAGAATTATGTGGATATAACAGGTGTAATCTGTAGTAGGAGAAAAGAATAATGACGATTTCTTCTTAAACTGTTTCCAACTATGGAACCAATGTGAGTTCGGAAGATTTTTCGAGGTCACACTTGGCGAGAATTCTGTAGGTCACACTTGGCGAGAACTTGTGAGATAACATCCGTTTGCATCCCTTTACTTGTTCCTAAATACTGCTTGGTTGAAACAGAACGTCATATAAATCAACAACGAGGCCAATTTGATACTACAGCAGCGCACTGAATACATCCGATGTCATTTATTTGAACAACGGCACTCGCTATCTATGGAATGAATGCCATTTTCAGTTCCAGGTACAAATTCTATATACAGAGGATGTCTGGATGCCCAGAAAAGAATGGTACTGAAGTGACTTCTGTAAGTTGTACAAATTTTAATTATTATCGCATCAAAATGAAGCTTGAATGTAATAATTTGATTTGACTTTCAAATAACTAAAAGGCACTTATTTCATTTTGTTGGTTATATTAATAGGTTAGACAACTTCCTGATTCTCTGTCTGGGAAAAAAACCCATCATACTTTTTCGATTCCATACTCACGTCATCAATACACATTCATTCGGGGGAAATGTTCTCTTCAGATGACATTCAAGGGCGTGGCAAGTTCCTGAATTATAATAAAAATCTCAAATTTGACTTTCGAGAATCATTTCATTTGGGACCTTCAAAAAATGTACTGAAGCAGTGAAGATACTTAATAACTTCCTAGAAATTGAAATCCACCTGCATTTTGTATTCACTAGAGATGTTGCATGGCCAGAAACCTTTTCTGACGTGAGCGGTAAGTAAAAGATGTTTCCGTGTAATTTTGTTTCGTGTCTTTCATTTCCAACTATTTTTTAGAAACGAATCGAACATATTGTGGTTAATATTTATAAAATATATACTCTTCGTTAATCGGAGTAATCGGTATATGCTGATATAGGTAAACTCGCAAGTCATTTTCATGCATTTAAAGGACAAGCCAGAAAATTTCATCTACAAACCTACGAAAGAAATGTTTTGTATACGAAATTTTGGCTCGTGTTTTTTTTTCTTATGCTATGTTTTGAGGACTTGGCACAATAACCTAGAATTTTCAGAAATGTAACCAATGGCAGCGATTATTGGACGGCTATTTGAGCATTCATTATTCGCGCCAATTCCGATCCTCCGAGAATATACATTTTCGGAAAATTCTGGAACGAAATTTTTTTATTTAGTTAATGATTTATATGCAATTTTTAAAATTGTAAATTTCACTTTCAAAAAACGAAAAGGTAAACAAGGCGAGGTGCTAGTAAATCTACATTTTAAAATGATTTCTATTTTCACTTCTATGGAAAACAAAATTGTAAACAAATTCTTTTTTGGACTTTTATTGATTTAAAGAGAAATTAAATCACTTATTTCAGCATTTAATGTTATTCTTGATATTTTCAGATCAATACTGATTCAAATATTTAATCTTTTCAGATATTGATATGTTTTGACAGAAATGATCATGGTACAACGGGTGACATCCGGCATCTTCAGCTAGCGCATATTGGAATTCGGAGTCTTTGCAATAAATTATTGGATGAAATCCACAAAATGCAATTTGTGACATTATAATATTAAACTAAACCCAAAATCCATATTTTGTACCAAAATAATATCAATGATCTGCATAGTGGAAAGGTGAATGCATATGTTGTTAACATTATTTGAGAATATCAATACATCTTTGAAATGTTTTATTCTTCTATTTTTAAAATGTTCAATATTAGCATATTTTTGGAGAATTCTTTCAACCAATGCAGTAATTCTTTTTGAACTTGGAAAAGATTGAAGTGCGTGTAATGTAATATTCAAAGCCTTTGTTTGTCATATGAATCAATATTTCTTAAAACCCTTTTTGGAAATTGTTATTCATATACCAATTTAATAACTTATGGTACATTATATTTCCTACAAAATTGTTTGTTTTCTACTGCTTTAGAAACAAGCATTTTTTAAAAACATTCCAGAATTATGAAACATTTTTTACGGATAAATTAAAATTTGATAGTGTGTTTGATTTTTGCTAATTATCCAAACCCAGTTTCTAACAAGACCGAAAGAAAAATTTTTCTCTCGAGATGTATAAATTTAAAACTTCATTTCTAACTGTAAGCTCTTGTTAAAACTCAACAAGTTAACAAATAGAACGGTCACTGACACAGCAATATAGGCAAGGGCAACGATTGCCACAGAATTGTAATTATTTGAAACAAATTCTTAATTTGTATGGTGCATTTCTCGATACAACATGGTAAATAGAAAATGCATGTTTACGATATTAATGATCTTGACATTCGCCTTTTGAAATATTGTTTTATGATTTATGATAGTTATGTTATCATGATCTCAATTTTTTTATAAGAATTTGGGTCTTGTATCAAATTTCCATTTTTATAAATTTTGCTTTAATATGAAATATATATGTGTATGTTTGGCTAATTTAAAATATACCAATAATCACTGCTGTGAATGGCGGGGGAAAGGCATTTGTAACCTGTGTGAAAGAAATGGTAAAAAAATGTAATGTCAACATGCCTACTTTCTTACAGATTATTTGAAATTTGAGCAATATTTATTGAAAATATTTTTTAAGCTTAAGTGTTTTCCCAAGTGATACAGTGTTGTGCATTGAAAAAATGTTTATATATAGAATTTGATAATTATTCGAACTATAATTATTCTTAAATTATGCGATACGATAGTACTTTATTTTCTTTTCATTTTCACATTTGAATAATCATAAAATGCATTGAACTTTTTCCTGAATAGAAATTTAAAAACATGATATCAATGATCATTAATTGTAATCTATTTTCAATACTTCTAGAAAAATGTTAACGTATTTGTAGCTATATTAAATAGGCATTTGTTCGTTGCATCCATTTGTAATTCTTTTAAAAATTTATTCTTGTTAAATTTATTAAAAATAAAAATTTAGTAATAGTTAGAAGATTAATGGTAAACTTGAAATACTAAGTAAATAATTTTTAAATCTCACCATTTCGGCTGAATTTTACTTAAATGTGCACATCCGCGAATAGAGGATACTTTGATTGACTCGGCCGGCCAGCCAATCAAAATATCCTTTGATTCTTCGAAAGCATTTGATCACTGTGCCTGATCAACACATGGATCAATATGCCTTCGCAGAAGATATGACGCTCTGACACGATTAGTATGAATCAAAATTTCTAAAAATCTCCAATATAATATATTTCTTGAAGAAAAGTCAATGGATGCGAGGAATATTGAATAATTTAGTGTCAATTGTTCTTTTAATAATACGGGAAAATTAGGGATTAAGAATTTATCAATTTTTTAGAAGCATTAAATTGGAATTTTTATTCTAAATCATTTAATGAAATATTAATTTTTCACTTGTTCCGAGTTGAATTATGCATTGAAAGAAATCTAATAACGAATTTTAAAATTATATAATTTATATAAATACATTTTTAGTTATATTTTAAGGATCAATGCTTATATAAAATTTATATACTTGAAATGGAAAATTTAATAAAAGTGAAAATTTTAAAAATTGTTTAAATTCTCGTTTAGCTTATTGCATAAAACAGCAGTTTGATATCCATTTAATTTGAATCTGCATCGAATTCTTATTTCAGTGAATCGGTATTCTACTTTTTTGTTAAAATAATCTTATAAACGATCAGTTTTTGTGTATTAAATTTGCAAATAAAGCTTGTGTATTTTTGATTGAATTTTGTGTTTAATTACTAAATATTGTCACCTTTTTGAACAATTATTTTAACAAATTTTAAATTTCCTAAAAGCCACTCCTCTAACAAATTCTTACACTGAATTTAAGAGGGTGCATACATCCAAGTCTTTTGAAGAAAATTGAATATTGATTGATTCAAATTACATTAATTCGTCATGTACATTTCTACTTTTGTTTCTATCCGTTACCGGAAATCATTTTATTAGTTTCAGTTTAAATGTAATGCATCAAAATTCATTCGCTAATTTAATGATAAAATATAAATGAAGAGTTAAGAACTGGTCATATTCTAGAAATATAGTAGTAAAATTTGAGTAGGAATTTTTCTATAGGCTTTTTTTTTTAACAATGTTCAGAGGAACTTCGGAATATTTAACATCAACATTCGATTTTAAAGAAAAAAACTATTTGTATGTTTCTTCCTGATGGCAGGTTCGAATCTAGGAGACGATGATTAGTTTTGTATATTTTTTCTTCATTTTTAATTTATTTTGTATATTACAATAAAAATAATTCTTAAATTACTAAGAATTGTTAAAATGGTTCCACTTTCAAAAATTTTTTCTCAAAATATTAATAGTATTAATACAATTTTCATATTCCACATCTCGCGCATGCGCTGAAATCGCGCCAATTCATAGCCCTATGCTTTTTGACCAAAATCCCTACCTATTTCAAGCTATAACTTTTTAAACTAAGTTCTAAGGTTAAATGTATATAGCGCTCGAAAAATATGCGGCTTCATTGATTCTGCAGATGAGAGCATTCTGAAGATCGCGGGTTCGAATCTAGGAGACAACGGATAGTTTTTTAAATTTTATTTTCGTTTAATTTTTTTTTTCTACATTACACTCTAGGCTAAATCTAAATTTACTACAAATTATTAACGATTATTTTTCCATCAATACATTTTTTCTAAAAAATAGGGTTAATAATTTTTTTAATTCCTCATACTGCGCATACGCTGAAATCCAATTCAGAGCATTGTGCTTTTAGACCAGAAACCCATCTTATTTCAAATTGATTTTTTATTCGAATGTAGAAGCTTTACGGTATATGGCGGTCGAAGAATGTGTCAACTGATGGAATCGGCGGCATTGCATTTCAGCGCATTCTGCATATCGAAGTTTCGAATCTCAGATTCTGAATAGCTTTATACATTTTGAATTCATTTTGTCTGTTACAATAAAAATAATTCAAAGGTTAGAAAAAATGTTAGAAAAGTTCTTTTTCCGAAATTTTTTTTCTCAAAATATCAATGTAATTAATGCAATTTTTAAATTCCACATCTTGCGATTCGTCGAAATTGCTCCAATTCATAGCATTATGCTTCTTGAACATAAATCCATCCTATTCCAAACTATGATTTTTTTAACCAGCTTTGAAAGTTAAATTTACATGGTTTAAATTTACAATTCGAAAATTGTGTGGATTCATTAATTCAACACATTAGAGCATTCTGCAGTCGCAGGTTCGAATCTGGGGAACGATGAATAGTTTTATATATATTTTCTTCATTTTTAATTTATTTTTGTGCATTACACTCCAGACTAATTCTAAGTTTACTACGAATTATTAATATAATAATTTTTCCAAAATACAGTTTTCTAAAAGAAATATAATTAATAATTATTTTTAAATTCCTCATACTGCGCATGCTTTGAAACCCAAGAATGACTCCAATTCATAGCATTCTGTTTTTAGACTAGAATCCCATACTATTTTGTTTTTATTCGAATGTAGGCTCTTGACTGTAGATGACGCTCGAAGCAGGTGAGCAGTGATGGAACAATCGGCATTGCATTTCAGCACGTTTTGCATGTCGCAGGTTCGAATTCGAACGATGTTGAATAGTTTTATGTTTTTCTTCATTTTTAATTTATTTTGTATATTGCAATAAAAATTCTTTAAAGGTTACTAAGAATTGTTAAAATGGTTCTACTTCGAAATAATTAATTTTTATCTCAAAATATCAATGTAATTTATACAAAGTTTAACTTTCACATCTTTCGATGGCGCTGAAATCCCTACAGTTGATAGCATTATGCTTTTGAATATAATCCCATCTTATTTGAACTATGTATTTTTAAACTAGCTCCGAAGATTAAATGTAGATGGCGCACGAAAATGTGTGATTTTACTGTGTGAATAGATCAGAGCTTACTGCAGATTCCACGTTCGAATCTGGGAGATGCTAAAAAGTTTTTTTTTTTCGTATTTAATTTATTTTGTACATTTTAATTCAAAATAATTCAAAGGTTACTAAGAATTGTTAAAATGGTTATACATCCAAAAAATTTATTTTTTATCTCAAAATATCAATATAAATTAAAATTTTTTAATTCCTTATACTCCGCATGCGGAGAAATCACTCAGTTCATAGCATTGTGTTTTTAAAGCAGTTAAGTATCATTTTTTATTCTAACGCAGAAGCTTCACTGTAGATGGCGCTCGAAGAATGTGTCAACTGATGGAATAGTTTTATACATATTTTTCTGCATTTTTAATTTTTTTTTTGTATATTACAATAAAAATTCTTTAAAGGTTATTAAGAATTGTTCAAATGATTCTACTTCCAAATAAAAACTGCCCATCTCAAAATATCAATGTAATTAATACAATTTTTAAGTTTCACGTCTTGCGATTGCTCCGAGTTCCCAGCATTATACTTTTTGGCCAGAATCTTATCCTGTTTCAAACTATGATTATTTTTTTTAAAGTAATGTAGAGGTGGTCGGAAAATGTGAGACTTCATTGATTCACGAGTTCAGAGCGTTCTGCAGATCTCAGATTCGAATCTGGTAGACGATAAATAGTTTAATGCATAATTTTTTCTTCGTTTTTAATTTAATTTGTACATCACCCTCCAGACTAAATTTAAGTTTACTACGAATTATTAAAAAGATTATACTTCCAAAAATAAATTTTTATCTCAAAATATCAATAGAATTTATTTTTTTTAAATTTAAATCCTCTTACTGAGCATGCGTAGAAATCACTCCGATTCATGGTATTGTGCTTTTAGGTCTGTCGCATGAATATGCGATCTTCGACGAAGCGAGTAACAACTCAACTCCGTATTGAAAACAAAACAACTTGGAATTAAAACTTGAAAGAAAAAAAAAACGTTGTGAGCAGCAGCTGAAAAGATTTTGAACTCTTTACTTTCGGAAATGCAGTCATTTAATTTTAATATGTATATAGAATAACATGTCTTGTCGTAGAAATAAATGTTATAGTTTATTTTTTCAAGGAGAGTAGTTTTTTTCATTCACAGTAAAAGAACCCGTGTACCATAGGCAAGTACACGACAAGGTCAGAATTCCATCCCATTTCAAAGTATAATTTTTCAAAGTATAACTTAGAAGCTTGACTGCAGATGCGCTCGAAGAATACGTGAACTGACGGATTGAGCGTCGTTGCATTTCAAAGCAATCTAGCAGATTGCAGATTCGAATCGGAGAGACGATGAATAATTTTTTTTCTTTACTTTTAAATTTTTTGTACATTACATTCCAATAAAACTCAAAGGTTACTACGAATTATTAAAACGGTTATGTTGTGAGAAATAATTTTTTATCTGAAAACATAATAAGAATTAATAACGGATTTTAATTCCATATGTTGCGCATGCGCAGAAATCACTCCAACTCATAGCATTGTGCTTTTAGACTTGAAATCGGCCTTATTTTAAACTATGATTGTACAATCGAACTTTGAATCTTGTAATTATATTATAAAAAAATGCTTTATTTCAGTGAAAAATATTAGTATATTAATTGCAGATTAATCATTTCCACTTTAATTTAAAGCATAAATTTTACGAGAGCTAACAGAAAATTAGAGAGATACAGATTACGTTATGACTGATGACCTTTATAATATTATGAGTGAATTATATGACTATCAAAATTTGAAGTTTTAAAACATTTTGATGAAGAATCTATTAAAGTAGGAATTGCGTAAAATATTTAAACGAATTTTTATTAAAATTTAAACGAACATTAAGATTGGCGAACCGGCTGGCCGTTTAAAGGCGGCTAGTTTATAATAATTTCTTTTAGACCAGAATCCTATCATATTTAAAACTCTTAATCTTTAATAGTACTTAGAACGTTATACCACCCACCCCCTATCGTCTGAAGGATATAATGCTTGATGCATTGAGCGGCAGAGCGTTTTGCAGGTCTTTAGTTCGATTCTTGGAGGCGATGAATAGTTTTATATAGTTTTTTATTTTTGGATATTGGTCTCTAAACTAATTCTAAAGTTACTACGAGTAATTCAACTGCTTATACTTCAACTGCTTAAATAAAACTCTATAAAAAATAACAATTTTTAGATGCCAATACCTTGCTCATGCGCAGAAATCGCTCCAATTCATAGTATTGTGCTTTTACGTCAGAAAATGTGTCATAGTATTTCAAATTCAAAATGATTCCTAGATTATTTTTTATTTACAACGAAATATCTGTAAAATTAATACAATTTTCTGGTGTCACGATCATGCGCAGGCGCAGAAACGCTACTGTTAGTAGTATCAGGCTTCAAGATCAGAGGCGCAGTGACCAGACCAGAAACCCTTCTGTTTCAAACTAGGAATGATTGATCATTCTTAGAAGCTTGCATATAGGTGCGCTCCATTTTCAACCAATTGCAGGGCTGCTCTATGAAGCGGGTTTACTTTTCAGAACGTACTGCAGGTCTTAAATTCGAATCTTGCCGCCGTTGAGTACCGTTTCTTTCTTTTTTATTTGTTTTGAATGCTGAGCACCTGGTTTCACTCCATAAATAAAATTTCACCTAAAAGCATCTATAAAATTTACACATTTTTCAGATATCAAGATCTTGTACATACACAGAAAACTCTTGTCCTCCTATTCATATCATTATGCTTTTAGACTATGTGGTGAAAGCTTATAAGCCAGTTAACAGCTACTCTCCACGAGCAATTGCTTTTGTATTGTGGTCATGTTACTAGGCTGCGAACCACAAGGTCCTAGGTTCTATACTCGTTCATCACAAGCAGCTACATTTGTGACCGCGGACGATTTTCTTTTAACCCTCGTACAACTGTTGTGGCGCCATCTACCCACAGCAAGCCAAAGTCGTCAGATTCACTTGACGCAATAAACCAATGTCGTCAGCAACACAAAAAGGCCACAGAAGTCCAAAGTCGTCAGCAACACAAAAAGGCCGCAGAAGTCAAAAGTCGTCAGACTCACTTGACTCAGCATCAGCAAACAGCAACCACTCACCCACACACGCTCGCCATAACGCTTGGCGCTATGTACGCAAATGAGTACAAGCACATTAGACTCAACAGTTCATACATCACCACTGAACAGCCATATCGTTCGTCTCACCTCCGACTCACTGGAGGGAGAGTCTGTGGTGAAAGCTTATAAGCCAGTCAACAGCTACGCTACACGAGCAATTGCTTTTGTATTGTGGTCATGTTACTGTTGTGGTGCCTTCTACCCACACCAAACCAAAGTCGTCAGGTTCACTTGACGCAGCAACCCAAAGTCGTCAGACTCACTTGACGCAGCAACGCAAAGCCGTCAGACTCACTTGGAGCAACAGCAAATACTCATCCACACACACTCGCCATAACGCTTGGCGCTACTCAAATGGGTACAGGCGCATTAAACTCAACAGCTAAATACATCCCCACTCAACAGCCATATCGTTCGTCTCACCTCCGACTTACTGGAGGGAGAGTCTGTGGTGAAAGCTTATAAGCCAGTTAACAGCTACGCTACTCGAGCAATTGCTTTTGTATTGTAGCCATGTTACTCGGCTGCGAACCGCAAGATCCCAGGTTCTATCCTCGCTCATCAGAATTCGCCACAACTACTAACCCGTTGTATCTCACACTCTGAAAGATTAATCGAACTTAGAGGTTTACATGTCTTTAATGCTCGAAAGAACTGCGGCTTGATGTGCACAGTGGAGGGCCATTTCGCTGCTTTTTGCAGGCCTTCATTTCGAATGTCGGAACCGATGAATACTTTCACATATTTTTTTTAATTATTATTTTGAATATTATTCCTCAGACTAATTTCAACATTTATGCCAATTATTCCAGTGGTTATACTTCATAAAATAAAATTTTACCTCCAACTATCTATACAATTCAGATATCAAGATCTTATACGTAGAATTTGTTCTTATTCGCAGCATCGTGCTTTTAGAACAAGTGACGATCGCATTTCAAACTCGGAATTCGTAAAGGCACTTAGAAGCCCTAGTTTTCTACGGTAATGCAGCCGGATGGATAAAGTGGCATTACATTTCACTGCTTTTTGGAAGTCTTTATTTCGAACCTTTAAATCAATGAATATTTTTATACAATTTTTTTCTGTAAAAATATTCATTGTTGTATTTTTGCTTCTGATACTATTTTCAGACTAATTCTAAGGTTATTACAAAATATTTCACTAATTTTATTTTATAAAATAAATTTTCCTTTCAAAATATCTACAAAATTAGTAGAATTTTGAGATATCATAATCTTGTGTATGCGCACAAACCACTGCTATCATAGCAGAGTGCTTCAAGACCAAAAGCATCTTGCATTTAAAACTAGATTTGATCGCATTTAGAACTTTTTACCTCCGACATACTAGAAGGAAGCAGTGCATGATGGTTAGAGTGGCGGGCATTTCCATGGGCCATTTTCTCCATTAAATTTTAAAAAAAAGAAAATACACAAATTTATTTATTAGCTTCGAGATTCGAACTGGAGACCTGCAAAACTAAGTGCCACACTCTACCGATCAAGCCACCAATCCTCGTAACCCGAGTGCTTCGCAAAAGTCTAAGATTCTCATTACGACTGTCCAGTAAAGTTTTAAATACGGTTTCAATCTGGTCTAAAAGCACAATGCTAAGAATATGAAGGAATTCTGCGCATGCGCGTGAACCTGTCTCATAAAATTTCGATTAAATATAGAAATATTTTCTAATTAAATTCTATTTTTGACGTATATGACTTGGAATAATTCATTTTAACTCTAGGAATAATGGAGAAAACTGGCTAAAATAAATAAAAAAAAAATATATAAAAAAATATTTCTCGGCTTCGAGATTAGAACTGAAGACTTGCCAAACTAAGACCACACTCTACCGATTTAGCCACCAATCCTCGTAACCCGAATGATTCGCAGCAGTCTAAGATACTCATTACGACTGTCCAGTAAAGTTTTAAATACGGTGTCAATCTGGTCAAAAAGCCCACTGCTAAGAATATGAAGGAATTCTGCGCATGCGCGTCAACTTGT
>JAPMOR010074996.1:0-34721 GCA_026543865.1 Argiope aurantia
TTATTTTCTCAGATTTCCTAATCAGTTTTATCTATATAAGTGGATCTGACTTTTTATATTCTCCTTTTCTATTTGTTCCTATATTCCTCTGGTCCTTCAAAATTGTAAAAAGGAAGTAAAACCATAACTAAGCAGTTGAATCAGTAAAATTGTGCAGTAATATTTTCAGAATTAAAATATTTATATGTTAAATAACAAGTATTCATAAGAGCAAGTTAGAAATGTTTGTATTTTGTAGATATTACTAAAGCAGCAATTAATTTATCTTATCTTCTAGAATCATTTTGACATCTCTTTTATCTTCAATATCTTATGAATGATAATTTAGCACATTCAGATCCATTCTCAACCATATGAACCCATCGATGAATGTCTGAATTAATTAATGTTACTCTTTTCTTTAAAGGACATAGGATAGACTTGACATTCATGATTTAATAGTGCTAGGAAACGATTTTAATCAAACTTTTAGGTATGATCTTGAACAATTTAATATATATGTATACATATTCTTGTGAAATATTATTTTAATTAAAATGTTGGTTTATTTTCAATTGTGATTATTTTTACATTGTTATATTTTTATCACTTAATGAACTTTTGGTTTAACCTTTTAATCATTACTTTCTCATATATTTGCTTATTGAAAAAGGTTAAAGCATTTGGATATATGAACATATTTTAATGTAGAGTGGTAGTGAATTAATTTTAATAAAAAAAAGAAGTAGAATTTATTGATAATTTATTTATTATTAAAAAATGAAATTGAAAATGCAGTATAAAATATAAAAATATTCTATTAAAATTATGTCATTTGTTACTTGAACAAATCAGTTCCCCAAATTGGATTACCGGTTAATTTAAGCACAATTAAAGTAAAAGAATATTTGATTCTAAGTATAGATAGTTTCTTCTCTGATATTATAATAACATATTTTGCTACTTAATATTTAATCTATGATAAATTTTTAATTATTGATATTACTTACTTACTTAATGATATGAGTTACTTAAAATATATAATTAATGATATCTAATTGTAATCATTTATTCTCTAATTGCAGTTATGAGGCATGTTTTTTAAAAATCTAAATGGACTACATAATTACAGTTTACATTGCACAAATTACATTTACAAAGTTATTTTATGGCTCAACTATTTAATAGAGATGAGATTATAACAGAGTAGTATAATAAGAATTAAATTATTTAATAGAGATGATGGCAGTTTCTGTATTTTGAAAATCTCTTAGATTTTTAAAATATAGAACTCTTTCTTGATTGAAATAAAAATGAATCCTAAATATAATCTTTTTGTTTTCAATAGAAAATAAAATTTGAGGAAAATGTTATTATATTTCACAGTAAATTCATGTTTATATATTAGACACCATCAAAAAATTCAATTATAAAAAGAAATTTAATCTTTTTTGTATGTGTGTGTGTGTGTGTGTGTGTGAAATCTTTATATATGTTATAAATCTATTTTTAAAACAGATTAGCTGCTATGAAATGTCCTGCTCAAGACTTCATAGAAATCAGTAAGGAATTCAATATACCAGAAGATGTTGATTTGGAAACTTTAAAGTATGTTGCATTTCAGAATTATGTATTCAATAAATTAAAGTTTCAGCAAAAGAATTTTAGTATATTTTTCTGTTTTATGAAGTTCTTCTTATTTATTGTAATATATAAAACTTATAATAATGTAATATATAAATATTTATTGCAATATTTGGCATCTATAATTTAATCATCCAGCAAAATCTGTAATGCAGGGCAAAGTTAAAAATATTCCTGTCTCTTTGATCTGTATCCCTTTATTGCAGTTTGAATTATTTGATCTAAATACCTTTTTGTCCAATTGTTAATTTAGGAATATTTAATTGTGTTGACGACAAAATGTTGAAATTTTGTTTGTCATACATGTTGTAATTTTACTCAAAATGCAAGTTTACTTTGAACAAAGCAGCATCAGATGGATTTAGTAATGACATTCACAACTGATTGAGAACTTTATTCAACATTTCTAAACACAAATCTTCAAACATATTCAATGCTTCTTTATAGATTTCTTCTGTGAAATCCATGTTCATATTTGAATTTGTGAAATCCATGTTCATATTTAAATTTTCCTTGTATATTTGATGGAAAAAAATATTCAGCCATTTATATTTCGCCAACAGTGAAGGAGTTGGTGATTGATGATGAAGTTCCTCCCCCCCCCATGGATGTGAAGGAGAGCAGCCAGTAAATATAACTGCTAATAATACACGAATTTGATATGGTTATGACATGTTGCATGTAGCATTAATTCTTAAGAAGTCATTATGCGAATCATTCTCCGATAAATTCAGAGCTTGACACACACTGCAGAAAGTGGCATGTGTAACGCTGTTTGCAATTTTCAGTTGCTGGAAAGACATTGGACTGGTCACATTTACCAATAGCCATCAAGGAAAGAAGCCATCATCTTAATTGAGATACATGGTGTACAGTTTTCTATCGTAATTTCTTTGAATACTTTTATTTTAGCAAAACTGCAACAGAAATTTTCAGTATTGCCTTTTATACCATAAAATTGACAGAAAATATCATTTCATTATTCTTTTGTAATGTATCTTGGTTATTTCAATTTAAGTTATATTTGATGTCAGTGTGAGACATGGTCACAATAGTTGTTCTACTTATAGTTTTTTGACCCTTCAGTTTTTTTTTTTTTTTTTTTTTTTTTTTTTAATTTTCAACTTACTTTCTAGAAAATATATTTTATTTGATCTAATTGTACAATATTCATAAACTGTAATAAAATTCTTAAAAATGACATAAAATATTTAAAAGATTTTTCGACATAACATAAACTTTTTTCTTATGATTTGTTCAAATCTTATGATGACACAAATTATGATTTGTTTTCTGTACTTCTGAAGTTACTTTCCTCAATGATTTTAATTTTGAAAATGCAGCATGTTGTGAAATACCTCAAATAATTTTATCTATAATTATAATTTACATTTATTTGTTTAAAAAATGATAGTTCAAAATAGAAATATTGTCTAAATTTGCAAAATATTTAATTATATGTATTGACAATTTTTCTATACATTTATTTGTATAAAAATGGTAGTTCAAGAATAGAAATATTGTCTAAATTTGCAAAATATTTAATTATATGTATTGACAATTTTTCTATAGATTACAAAAAGAGGAAATAGAAAAACGGCAGAATGATCCTAAGTATGAAGCCATAGTTTATTCTCATTCCAAGTACTACAATTACCCTAATCCTTATGTATGTTTATTTTGTTATTTATTTCTTTTAGTTGTAAATGTTAATATCTAATGATTTTATTTTAAAATACTATGCACATCATTCATATATGCATTTCATAGTTATTAGTAGAAGTACCTTTAATGAAACTTTTATGAAATAAATGTTTTTTTTTTATTGCATACGTAATTTTTTGTAAATTAGAAAACATTCATAAAAGAAAAAATATAATTGAAAAGTATGCATGGTGCTTATTATTATTTATATTTATAATTATTTTTATTTTGAAACATTTTATTTTAAATATAAAACCAAGCATAAATATATCCTGTAGTGTAAAGTTTCTTTTTATGTACTGCATGGTAAATAAGTACATTTTTAAAAAAAAGAATGTACCTGTTTTGTTTATTATTATAATCCCTGATTATAAGATTTTTATTAAATGCCTGCTTCTTTTAATTTTTTGCTCATTCAAGAAAGTAATTTTACAAATTTATTTATCAAGGAAGTTATAAGCTGAATATTTGGGTCACTTATTAATAAGCAGAGGGTTTTTTCACCTTTCAAAATTGTATGCTTATTTTTAAATTTATTTATTATTAGTATTTAAAATTGAACTTTTCATGTACTGAAATAGAGTGGAATTGCAATGTGCATGCAATAAGATACATTTTTTTTCACATTGTTTTTAGAATAATGATAATTTATTAAATCTTTCTAATATTATAGTTAATATTAATTTAAATTATATTCATATTTAATAAACTATTTATTTTTATGTTAAATTAAATTTTTAATATTTTTGTTATATATATACAGATTTTATGTGAAGTAGTTTGTAAGATTTCAGGGTTATTTAATTAGGAAATTTTCTTAAAGCTTTATTGTATTCATTATTTTACATAGAATCAGATTTTTAAGATAAATATTACTTTTTAAATTTCTTATGTAAAATAATTCAAGCATTTATTAAAGAAACTAAATTTTAATATTTAATTATTTTAAGAATCATTTCAAATAAGACAGCACATTTATTTGTTATGATTTTTTATTCCTACTTTTATTTCTACTACTTTCTTTGAATGAACTTTTCCATATCCATTGTGCTTATTTTTAGCTTTTTTTTTTTTCATGACTTGATTTTTTAAATATGTGCTTTATATGATTACATATTTTTTAAAATAATTAATGTTCTCCTCTTCTCCTCATTAAATAAGTTTTGTTAAAGTTTCATTGAGGCTTAGTTAGCATTAAGGTGTCTGAGCATATTTATAACAGATTTATTTCTAGCATGCAGGTAGTGAAATTTTTAATCCTGATGATTTTGGTTATGAAAAAGTTAAAGAGCCAGATGTTCTTCTGTGGGTTCAGGTTTTTCGTCCAGAAAAAAGAAATGCTTCATATTACAAGTACAATTATACAAGGTTTCCAAATTTTTCAGTAAGTATGCATACATTTACAATAAAACATAGAAGAAAAATTTAACTAACCCTTAGCATTCCATGGATTTTTTTTAGATTTAGTTCTCATGTCCAAGTTAATTTATAAACAAAATACTTCAATTTTAATAAATGGAAAAAATGCTATACATCATCAATTTAGGGAAACTAAATTAGGAATTTTATTTGCTATCCATTGACCAGTGTATCACAAAGGGTTAAAAAATATAAAGTAGAAGGAAAATTTTAAAGATAGAATATAATATTTGTATAACAAATAAATATAAGAATATAAATAGGTAAAAAGAGAATTACACTAGTATAACAAATACACTTTTGCGATAAATCTTTTGATCAGTAAAGATGTTACATGAATCTGGAATTAATGGATTAAAGAATTGACAAAGAAATTATCACATCTTTAGCAATCGCCTTAGATCTCCCCAATAGTTAAGTATATTTATTACTGTTTTATCAAATCGAATCTTTTAAGTCCTTATTAGGTTATATGGGCAGTTCACTCTAACTGTTGCCTGATAGTTAATTTCTAACCCATAAGAGATCGGCGCATAAATGCTATAAATGATGCAAAGAATAATATTTTATTTATTTTTCTGTAAAGAAATTACAGATAAAATTAAGAAACTTTTTTTTATCAAATCCCCATGTCCTATTAGTGATACTTATAAATATATAAAATATTTCATTCTTCTGTAATTTAAACAAAACTAATTACGAAGTTTTTAATTTCATTGTTGTATTCATTGCTTCAAATAATTGTAGTTCATTGATTTGCCAGATCTTCCTCTTATTGGTCATTACAATGGTGTGAAATTGTCTGAAATATTGTTTTTTTGGAACTTTATAATTCATTGTTTTGATGCAAATGCTAATACAACCAGCAAATTTTACTGAATATGCTATTAAAACTAATGTATTATATAAAAATAGATATAGTTTTTTCATTAATCACTTTACTCAATCAAACATATAATTCTTTATGTCATTTAAAACAATTTTTCAGTTGGACGTGTATATCTATCTCTAAGGGTTTAGATATTAACTAGCATGATATAATTAAAATGAATATTTTGTATATGTATGTATTATTAAAAAAATGAATGCCTTAGCTTGTGCCATAAAAAGGCATTCAATCAATTATTATAAATTAATGTATGTATGGAGAATTACTTCTTATGTTATTTTATATTAAATCTCTTATAAAAATGTTTAAAATGCAAGATTTTTAGAGATTTCCATTATAATAGAGATTCATAATTTTATCTTACGATAATCATAAAATGCCAATATTAGGATCTTTTTTCAAAATTAAATACTTTGACTTATGAAAATTGAAAAATGTATTCCTTATTCATCAATGGACAATGAAACCACATATTGGTGACCACTTGCTATTTTTTTGATATCATCATAGCATAATCTATCACCATTGGTACATGGTATGAGCAAAGTTAGTGGATTTTCAAAATGTGTTCTGAGCATGCAGGAAATATTGTTATCTGGAATATTCAGAATAATTTCACAGAATTAAAAAAAGCTTATTTCCTTCCAAAACTGTAGAACTTGTTAGCTTTATTGTGAAAGTTGCATAACTGTTACATAGTGATGATGTTCATCCGTTGGAATTAAAGAGATTACTGTTAATTAATTACTGTTGAAAATGTCAAAATGCTATAATCAATAATAATAATTTGGAAATAGTGTCATACTACAAGTACAGATCGAAGGTGTAAGCAGTAATTATGATGATATGTTCAAGTGAAATTTATGCTATTGGGATTATCTTCTCAGATAAATCATTTTTCTGGCTCCATCAGATAGATGGAAGGTGTCTTACACAATACAAACATGACACACTTCAGTGGAAATGCATATTCCAGCATTTTTAGAATCAAATTTAAGCATTTTTTTTAGTGATTAATTTTTTATGTAATAGTTCTTCTACAATATTTTTAATATCTCAAGTACTTTTGTATAATTTTTTTTCATTTTATTGTTCAATTTATCATACTTATTCTTCTTCTTGAAGTTTATGCTTGGCACAGTTCAATATTTTAAGGAGTTCAGCTTATTTGTTCCAAGTATATATCTTGTCTGATAAAAAATAAGGGAAAATAAACATTCTACAACCAGTCACAAACATCTGGCTCCTAGAGAGTAGTTTGGAATATGTTTTTATGACATTTTCTGAACTTACTCTTTGTTATGAAAGGTATTATGGGAAGATAAGTATGCATTGGTTCTTACACATTGCTTATACCCCTACATGCAAATAGATTTCTGTGAAGCAGATGCATCTTGTATGGCATATCATATATCAAACACAACATGAATGGCTAGAAGAGCACAAGAACAAATTGCTAATACTTCCTGCTCCCCAAATTCAATAAATTTGAATCGCATCAAAACTGTGGGGTCACTTTAATTATATAATTTGTTCTTTAGTTTTTCACTTCACACATCATTCAATCATTTCCTGCCTATCTAGCTTTAATTCATGCTGCATAAACTGTTATTCTGGAAATTAATTGGTGTTCATTTTAATGTAGCTTGATTTTGGTTAACCTAAAAAGTACATTTTAACTTTCTAGAAAGGTGTTTTTACTTTATTTAAAAACACATTTTGTCTTTGTGAGGAAAATAACTTTTACAGCAATAATATCATATTTTGAAAACAAAGAATTTAAATCAATTTATTATCTATTTATTTAATTTGAAATAAATTTGTAATTCAGAGGTTATAATTAAACTGGCCTTATTCAGAAGTATGTAAGACCCATTGTAATTGATGAAATCATTGAAATTTGAAAAAAGAAAACTACTGAGGAAAAAATAATGGTTTAAATTTTGACCACTAGATGGTTTTTTTTCATGCAATGCCATTATGCAAAATAAGAATGTTTAAAAATACCAGTAGTCAGTGCCATAAAATCTTTCTTTTTTCTTAAAGAAAAAAATTGAGCTTTACTGGTCAAATTTGTTTCATCAGAATTGTTGTTGCACTGTTGTTTAGTTGTACTGCTAGAATATTAATGATTGCAAAAAGGGTCAATGTCTAGGAATTGTTTGATTAAGATGAAGTAATTAAATTTTAAGAGACTAAAGAGTTAAATGTGCTGTCAAGAAGAGAGAAGAATTAAATTTCAGATGAAAGTGTTGTAGCAATTGCTATTGCTGTTGTTTAAAGAGCATCCAGTTCTTAATATTCTTCAATAAGTGATGTCGCATGATTCTTTCTCCCTTGATCTATGGTACGAAATGTTCTGTGATCTAGTGATATCTATACAGCATCCACTTAGTAGAAAGGCTATACCCTTAAGATCCTAAATGACACATTGATTTTGTTTCCCAGTTTCTGGCTAGAATAGCTCTTGACAGTGCTTGGTTTGGGAACATTTTATAGTGAAATGAGGTGCATTTTACTCTAGACAGAGCAGTGAATATTCAGAGATGTTGTATCTGGGATGCTGCTCATTTTAATATTGTGCATGAACAACCTTTGTAATCTGATTAGATTATTGTATAGTATGATTTTACTGGTGATTTCATTTTTGGTCCCATTTTCGATGAGGAAAACACTCCTCAAGGGTCTAAAAGATGTTTTTTGCTGCAAAAGTTATCCCTGCATTCACAAAAATTCAATCAAGTAAATGACAAAAAAATTTAAAATTTTGAAGGAAAATATGGAAATTTTGTTTGCTATCTAATGAGTTTCGAGAATTTGAAAGGTTCAGACTCAGTTTATTCCAGAGAAAGCATTGAATGGTTGAGAAATTATCAAAAAAATTAATAATTTAGACTATATTCTATTTGAACAACAAAGTTAAATATGGTCTAAATTATCAATTTCTTTACAATATTACACATTGGATTATTCAAAATATTAAATTTATTTCAAAAGCTTGGTGAGTGTTATTAATGTTTTGCTGAAAACTATTTGATAAATAATATTTTTCCTTTTGTTGTTTGACCATTTAGCGATGTTTCTGATAGCCAGAATATATCAGTATGCCTAAAATTTACTGATATTGAACTCCTTAGTGATAATTTTGAATTTTGTTTGATATCAGAAACGATAGCCCCCAGTGCAATCCAATAAATGTATGAGCTATCGTCTGTGACTTATTTTGTGATGTAATTTGCCATTTCATCCCATCATAGCATAGAGTACCCTGGGATCCAAAGCAGAACAGTATGTTTATTTGTTAGAGATATTTCTATAATTTTGTATATAACTATCTGAATAATAGAAAGACATTTAGAGAAAAAACTTTGTACTACTATCAGAACTGAAAATCTGTAAGAACAATTAATGAGCTATCTGTATCGCAAGATTGTCAAAAGTTTTGCAAAGTGTCAAAGCTTCCATGGTATTGTGCTAAATTTAAAAATAAGTTTAAAATAAAGCAATTTTTTTTAAAAAAATCTGATTTAACATATATAATTAAGAATAGTTTTCACCCCAACAAACACCTTTACATTGTATTTTCAAGTGTATATATCATTTATTGTATTTTAGTAATTTTAAGATCAGAAAAAAGTTAGTTTTCAGAAAAATTATATCTATGTGCCTAAATTTGGTTGTATTAATATTGTTTACAACTAAGAGAAAATTGTTGTTTAGTTGATGATTAATGACATTCACCTACACAACTGTATTACATGATCTAAAATCTTAAAATTTTAAATGGAAGCAAATATAATGATAATCTAAATGCATTTTAACACTTTTAAGTACCATTTATATACAAATGAATATAATTTTTGATATGATAGTGTTCAGTGTGTTTATGAATTAATTCAAATTGCTAAAAATTATTGTTGTTTATAGCATTATTTCATTTTGCATTTATTTTTTATTAAGAAGAGGTAATATTGATTAATGTATTCATTTAACTTAGACAAGTTTTAAAATGTCATCTTCAAATAACAAAAGACAACAAAATAAAATGTTGAGAATGTAAAATTTAAGTTGTCAGTTTAAATTATTTATAACATTGTAATCTGTATTAAACATGATAAACATATGCATTTATGTTTTGAAACTTTAAATCCAGATTGACCAGGAGTTTATTGTTCTTGGCTGTCAGTACTTAACAGAATTACGAGACAAAATTGATTGTATCTCTGACAGAGCAATACCTGGTGATTATAGTGATTATCCTGAACTTCCTCCTGAAACTACTTGTAAGGTATTGAATTGCCATTATTTTTAAAGAAATAATTAGTTTTACATAATTCATAATATTTTAATCTCCAAATCTTATTTTAAGATGCTTATAAAATTATTTAACAGCTTGTTTTTAATGTTTGTATCTACATTAAAGTATCTAATAAAACCTCCATTTGTTTTGGACTGCTTAAACTTTGGATAAGAAATAAAGGTACAAAGAAATTAAATTAGCCATGGTTCCAAGTTATAAACATTTCTACTAATTTGTATATATTTTATTACAAAATTTGGTTCTAATATGAACTTAATTTCAAGAACAACAAGCAAATGTTACTGTTTTTTTTTATTATAAAATCATTGAATGACATTTTATTAAATATCTCAATATTAATAAAATGGCTATTTTTCTTTTAGAGACAATGAAAGTGTTTTAACTTTTTTAAACAGTAACTTATTATACAGTAAGATTTACCTGCATTAATCTTCATATACTTTTCTGAAATTTGTAATCCTTTCATTGATCTTGTATTGGAAGATATTTTTAAAAAAAGAAAAAAAAAATCTTTTTATTTTTTATTTGTGCTATTTTATTAATGCTAATGTTAAAGAGTCTTGATAAACATATTTACATTGTTTTTAATATATTATTATTATTTTATATTTGAATTTTCTTCAAAATTTTATTTAGTTCAAGATTTTAAATTAATAGTTTGTTTACGACTTATTACATTACTTTATATTTTAAAATAGTAGTTATAATAAATTTTTTCTTGTATTGAGTATTACATTATTGCTGTTTATCTGTACTAATAATAAAGGAGGAGGTGTGTATGTTGTTGTACTTGAAACTGAAGCATTTAAACTATTAATTTTGGAACATATATATTTTGAAGTTTGGGGATATGCACCTCAGAGTGATTTAAAAAAAAATATTTAGAATTTCAACTGATAAAAAGTTATGTAAATTTTGGAAGTTTTGCTCAATATCTTCCAGAAATATTATAGATCAGAAATTAATCTTGTACCATGTAAATTTAAAAACAAAAACATCTTAATGATATTTATTTGCCATTAATTTTTTTATCTAGATTTAATTAACTTTACAGATAGTTTTCAGTATATATTACTGCTATATTTTCATTGCAAATGAAACCAAAATCTTTTTGTTGTTGCTACTAATACTTCATCCTGATTTTTTTTCTTCCATTGTTGATGATCAGCTTGGAAGATCCAGAATATTTCCATATTAAATAAGTTTCTGTTTAAAACATGCTTTTAATAAAATCTTTGAATGCTAGAATTATGAATTTAAAAAAATTATGTATGAATTTTAACTTTCAGAACCAAGCAATAGTGAATTTTAAAAAATTACATGTTTTTTTTGGCATTTTTATATTATTGCTATTTTAATTTGACATTTTGCTTTCTTATTGAAGTATGTTGATTTTTTTTAATTAAAGAAATTTTTATTGAATAATGAATGAGCTTGCTTTGCTTTAATAAGCATGTTTTTGGGTTTTTAAAATTTAATTACATCTCTTTTAAAATACAAATTCAATTTTTATGTTAAATTATAGAAAAATATAATTATATAATACAATAAACATAACTTTATAAAAATTCTAAAATAGTACAATAAACAAGAATTTTGAAATTTAAAAATATTTTCCTGAGGAAACCTTTAAGTCTACATTAACTACAAAAGATTCAGTTGTAATTTTACATTGCCAATAATTGAGGCAAATTAGCTTGACACCAAAGGCATATAGTTTTTAATAAGGTAAATAAACTTTATCATATAGAAAATTTGCTACATTTTTTCCCCTCCTTGATTATTGCAATATTGATTTTTTTTTTTTTTTCCCTTACAACAAATTTTCAGGATTTGTACAAATCTGGCTTTTTTTACATTGATGGTACGTTTTACAATGATATGAGGCATCCAGATTGTAGAGATTATAGTGAGTAAGTACATTTTTTTTAAGTTGAAATTATTTTGGTACTATCCAAGATTCTATTTTAGCTATCCAAGCTTAAATTGAATTTAAAAACTATTGGAACTGCATTAATGTTGACTAAAATTTATACATTTTTTTTTCAAGCTAATTTTTTCAGGAAAAATTGTTTATAGCTATCTTTAAAGTATATTTATTTTTAAAATGCAAGGTATATTTATTCTTGAATTTTAAAATCTATATGGCAATAAGTACATGTCTGTATATCTAAAATAATATGAACCATTCATTCAGCATCAAGTATTGTTTCTACAATTTTGATTTCATATGAAATTGTGATTTCTAGATAAGTCATCAATGATTTCCTGAACTCCATCACTCTTCATTCTTGAGAGAAATTTCAAAAAGTTTCACTGTGTGTTGTATACGAGTAAAATCCAACCTTCAGGTCGAAATCACCATACTGATTTCGAAATTTTCTATCTTATTTGAAATTTTGTGGTCCCCTGGATACATCATCAATAGTCATCTGTTCTCCACTATCCTAAAGTTTCAAGACCAATCCAAATGAATAAAAATGCTTTATGTTTATTTTGCAAAATCAATTTCAGTTAGTACTTTCTTTTGTCATGATAAGATAAATAATTCATCAAAGTTAGTTGGATTAGTATTATTAGTACGACTGGTGAAAACCTGGTAATCTAAGACAGCTCTTACATAAATAAATGAGGACAAGCCTTAGAATTAAATTGTTAGAAATTTTTTAGATTGAGATAATATTTAGAGATTGAATGACAAATTTATGAGTTTTCAGAACATGAAAAGCTATTATTTCCAACTTCTGATTATGAAAGTTAGATGAATGTTTATTAATTGAAATCATTAAAAACATGTGATAAAATCAGGAATATATATCTACTATTATATTAGATTTCAGATTGCATTACAGCATTTTCTCTATAACTGTCAACATGATCAGCTATCATTTTAACTGCTTTACCCAATTTAAAGAAAAGGCATCGTTTTTGTTAATATTGTGTAAAGTTATTTACAAGTATGTAATTTGCTTATTTAACAAGAATCATATGCGAACAAAAGATAATAAAATATAAGTAAAAGCTACAACAGTCAACCATACTAATTGTTTTAAAACTTGTTATATTTAAACAAAAGATGAGTAAACATACCAAAGAGCTAAAATAGTTTTTAAAAGTCATTCTAGTTGTTTTTAAATTTTTCAATATTTTATAAATTGCTTCACAATAGCTTTCATTGTGAAATATATTTTTAAAAACTATATAAATGAATTATATCCATTATTCAATTTGACAGTATACATAGATTACTAATTTTTAGATATTCACTGTATAAGCTCCTAAAAGTTTTTTTTTTTTTTTTAGTTTCCACGAATGTTCGAACTTATTGCTTTTGCATGCATTTTATTTGATATTTTGTGTGTTTGCAAGAAAGGATTTCCCAAACATAAATTTTCTTTCAATTAGAAGCAATTCAGTTTTGATGAAAGGTTTCTTTCAAAGCTCTTCAACCATATCCAGAATAAAACCATTGTGTCTGATATTTATATCCTTTTGCCGCCTTGTAAATTGTCCAACCATTTATTATGAATAAATCAAAGTAGTCAGGAAAAAAAAAAAAAAAGCTTTAAAATTGGTTAATGTGTAGATAAGAATTTCACTATTTTCTAACTATTTTGTTCAAAATATCAACTTCATATTTTGTTAAATTGTGAAATTCACAACTTTAAGTTATTTTTCCCCCATTATGTGATTTCCAATGTTAAGTGTTAGATATTCTGTTGCAGGATCTTTTCATTCTTTTTTTTTTCTCTTAATATATATAAGCAATAAATTGTCATACTTAGCAATCTTTCTAGAATAGAATTCATCTCTCATTTTTTAAAACAAATAATGTACTTCTATCTTTGAATGATTTACAATACATTTTACCCCTCACCCTCATTTATTTCACTAATTTCAGCAAAGTAAAACAACCCATTGTCAGGTATCTTCCAAGAATGTTAAAGAAGAAGTAACGATAATAGTATTTTAGTAACTTATACTTTGGTACTTAACTTACTTACTTAATAGTATCAGTATGTTTTCAATTTATAAAAAGCTGTATGTTCGCCTATTATTTCTCTAGCTTTGTTTCATCTTTTTTAAATAAGGACATTCGTTCTGTAAAAGTTTTAACTGCACATTGACAGAGACCAAAATTTAATATCGAATTTGCATGTTAAACATTGTTCATTTGCTGTTATATTTTCTCACATTTTATGGCTGATCAAGCAGTTTTCTATAAATATTTCCAAATATCTGAAAAGAAGGTAAATAGATCTGTTTGCAGTCTTTGGAATTTAGTTGATTTTATGCCAAAGCATCAAGATCTTTGGAAATCTGTCCCTAACCGTTATCTCAGTGAAGAATGTCCAGTCTATGATTAAACTCAAAACAGAAATGCTTGCCACAGCTTAAGCTCCTTTAGCATATAACAGTAAATTGAGTGTAATTCCTCAAGTGAAAAACTTCCTTTGGATTTTGGGACTTCTTGCACACTTCTTCTGTTCATTATTGAATGTGATGCAATATTGATTGATAACAATATCTATACACTACTTATTTTTCCACCAATTATTTTTCTCTTTGCTTATGAAGTTGGTCCATCTATTTCTCATAATATGTTCTAGAGATGTCTCCTTGTAACACTGGACAAAATATTTTCTATTTTCCAAACTGAGCTATTATTTATTGCTGCTTCATTTCTTTCAGATTCCATGTTTTGAATATGTCTTTGGTCACAAGTTCTCTTTGGTTGTCTTTGACTTTCTCTAGTTTGAATACTGCCATGACTAAAATTGTTCTAGCAATTAGCAGTGAAATATTCTCTTGTCTAAATTTTCATTTTTTTTAATGAATATATCAAATGTATTGGATTTATTTGTTGTAGTATTAGGAACAATCCAAGTCTCACCGAATAAATTATATGAAGTTTTAGTGAGAAATTCTTTATCTAGTACAATTTCTAAACCAGAATTATTATCACAAAGACTTTCAAAAGCATTCAGCATCTCTTTTTTTATTATTCTGTATTTTCTATCAGTGCTTCTAAACCACATAATACACAGGTCAAAAATTTTACAGATTAGAAAACTGAAATAATTCAAAATGAAATGAAGTTCATTACATTTGTATCTATTGAGAGAAAACATTTTCAACACAAGTAAGTACATACAGATTGCATATAGATGATTTTCTCATCCTTAATTGTCCACTCAATTCTGTCTCTGTAATATCCAAAACCTTCTCTTGCAGCTGGTGCAATAGTTTATCTATCAAAATATGGAAATTGCTATAAAAAACGTTATAAAAATAACTTTTTTTCTTCGATACAGTCAAACTGACTAGTAGCCGAAATAGCAGTTATTTATAAAAATATTGGCTAAAATTATTATTTACTAGAAACAAAAATAAATTAATTTTCTTTTTAGTAAAAATATAAATAAGAAATTAGAATTATAAATAAGAAAATGTAAAAATTAAATTCAGTTAAATTGGATCTCTTGTCAAAATGACAATTGCAATAATTCTAGTATTAATTGATATTTTATAGCTTACTTTTTACTATTTCATGATCATTGTTTGCTGAAAGAACAAATCATTTAGATGTAAAAGTACTGTATGAAAATTATTGGAAAAGAAGAAAGTGGTATAGTTATAAAATTGAATTTGATGAAATCTTTGGAAGCAACTTTTTCTTATTTTCTTCATAAATAGGGAATCAATTCTGAATCACATGGGGAAAAGATAACAGAAATGCTAAGCAATTGTGTGTTGAAAGTAGAACTGAAGCTAAGCGAACTGAAGTGATCCACTGAAGCTAAGAAGCTTTATAAGTATTTGCTATTCAGTTTAGAATACTCTCAAAAATGTGAATATGTAATAATTTCTAAGTTTTTAAGTGCATATGAGCAAAAACACATAATGAAAAGAAATAAATATCTGATTAAATTCAGAATTGCAACTTTTGCTTTTGGTTACTTTTAAAATAATCTCTTAGAACAAGGTTTACTTTGAAATAAAAAAAAAGGCATTATCATAGGAAGAAACCCATAAAGAAAACATTCGTTCATCAATAATTTTAGAAAGAAATTTATTCTTCTATGTACAAAATATATTGAAATTGCTTAAATGTAAGGCTTCTGTAATTGAAGCTTTCTAATTTGATATGTTTGATGCAAATTATTTATTCTAATCTTTTTTATGAAATTACCTATTCTGCATTTAATAAGACAGTTTTATTTTTAATTAAGAAATATTTTTAAAGCATTTTATTAATATATAACTGTGTTTGTAATTTTTCAGGCCTATAATTTCTTGGGCAGCAAGCTCAAATCGTGGCATAGGTCCTTTTTGTAAAGCTTCAATGGAAAAATGCAAATTCATTGATTTGGATATCCAGTTAGGTTATCCATATGTATATGTCCATCAAGGAGAATGTGAACACTTGATTGTGTTCAGTGATTTGCAGTGCGTATTTAATTATGTTTTCATTCTTTTAAGAAGTATTTATGCAGAAAGAAATTAAAACTTTTGATTTTTTTATAGATATTACACACATTATTATTGCAACAACAGGCTTGAGTATCCACTTCATATTTCTTTGAAACCAAAAAGAAGAGTGCTATGCATGATCTGCCGTTTGCACACAGCTGAGTAAGTATATTTATTACCTTTTTTAATGGGTTTTATATTCATGCATTAATAAATAAAGCAGATTCTTTTTTTAAAAAAAATCTTGAACTAAAAATAAATCACAATAGACTTAAAAACCAAGAAATAAAATTGTTCAAACAATGATTTTTTTTTATTTGAATATGTTTTGAAAAATAACTATGTATATAAGACATCAAGTGAGGGCCATAAAGCAAGTTTATGTATACAATTTTATAAGATTATAAATTCTGCATTATTTATCGGAGATTTTTAAGTGACTTAAAGCCTACTAAATGGTGAAACAAGGAAAATTTCCATATAAGATAAAAATTTTGATTGCTACCTTTGACAGTGCTTTTTTTAAAATTATTATTATTTTTAGCGTTTGTAGAGGAAAAGCAGAAGAAAGGTGAAAAGTTAATTTTAAAAAAACTGTTATTTGAAAATGGTAATAAGACTAATAACTTTCAATGATTTTTAAAACTGAATTTTGAGACATTCTGAACAAAATTTTAAAATTAATTAAAATCTATTTTAGTACATTTGATCATCTGAAATTTTAGTAACTGTACAATAACTAGTTAATGAACTGAGAATATAACTATTAATATGCTTCTCCTGTATATGATGGAGGAATATATCCAGAAATGCACTAAACATTTCAGATATAAGTTTGGTATTAAAATTGCCATTTCTTGACACTGTTTTCACTGATACAGCTTACCTTTCAAATGCCATTCTGATCCCGTATTTAATATTATGAAAAAATCTCAAATAGGGAACAACATATCATACTTTCAATTCCACATCCAATAATATCAAAAATAATATAAAAATCATAATGAGGGGTTAATATGTTTGAAAGATACATTTTTTTACTCCAGTATCCAATTGCATATCTTGTAAAATAGAGAAAAAAAAAGAGAGAGAGAGAGAGAGACATTACCAAGTTGACATAATATGATGTAGCAAAGAACAATACAAAAATTCTTGAAAATCGTCATTTTCAAAATCTTGTTTTGAAATTGACAGTTTTTATAGTATTAAAAGTTCTATTGGGTAGTAGTAGTAGTAGGAAGAGGGTTGAAATATGGAAGGACCTAATACATGTAAGTTACACTCAGTATGTCTACTTCTTAGATTTTCTTGAAACACAGTTTTGTTATATATATAATTCTTATTATATATCCATATAATTAGACAGAGAAAAACAAAAGGATAACATATTCCTGTTAATGAATGGAGAAACCATCTTTCCAATGGATATTCCAAATCTAATACCCTTGAGTAAAATATTTTTTCTGCCATTCTGCAAGGTAATATATTATCTTTAATCAGTATTCCCATACTTTGCTGTGTTACCAAGGGAAGTATCTTTGCCAAGGTTTATAGCATCTTGAAAAGTGCTTGAATTTAAGAATCATATTTAAGCATCTTAAAAATGCTTAGTTTTAAGCTTTTAAAAATTGCTTAATTTTCTTCAGAAGTTGCATAAATTGTATATGATAAATCGGAATTATGATCATAAAGGTTTGTTTATCAGATATATTCAAGTAAGAAAACCAACAGAAGGGAAATATTTGTAGAAGAAATTTGGCGTGAAATAGACAATGGGTGTCACATCTACTAAGATAACTCTTAGTGACTTTTTTCCATACTCCCGCTTTCTTCAATATTGTGTATTGTTGTTTATCGAAATACTGGGAAGGTTATGCCAGAAAGACTGTACAGAATAAGTATTAAGTCATATCTGTAGCAAATCAAAAAACGTTCAATTGGAATTCAAAGATGGCGAAGAATTTGTTTTAGATATGCCAGAGAAATATATGTTTCATTTTTTATGTGTTAAAGAAAAATATGCAGATTGGTCTGACAAATAGAAAATAAGAATGTAGCAGAATGAAGTTGTGCAGAGATGCATCGGACATGGGGAAAGCTGCTCTAATGTGTACAGTGAAGCCTCTTTTACCTTTACACATTTGATCATTATTCTCATTAATATGTTGTTTCGGAGCAATTTCATGAAAAACCTATTCAAGAGATTTACTACATTATATTGAAGAGCAATTCATTTATGTGTATAATTATGTTAGTCGATTGCTTTAAAGCACAGTATGATGAAATTTTAATTTGAAGCCATATCAATGATAGTGATTCGTTCACACTTTTTTTAGTGTTCCCATTTCTTTAAAGGTTATTATTTGTCAAATTTATATATATTATATATATAATATAAATTCCTGCTAAATCAGATGCTTAAATTTTTTGGGGGAAAGAAAAGATTTTAAAAACTTTTATTCTTTAAGGCTTAAAAACTATCATTTTTATTCGTAATTTTTCCTTCTCATCAAACTCTCTCTACATATATAGAGATTTGTCCAGATTGATAGAGCAATGCACAACACTAACTATTGAAATTAAAAACATGAAATTTGGCAGAATGTTGCTTCTTGGGTATTAGAGATCCACTAAGAATGAATTTTACATAATTTTTTTTAAATTTAATACATTTCTGCCATTACATCAAAGCATATTTTTGGATAAAAATTATTTATGCTCCATTTTAAAAAGGCAAGACATATTGGGGTGGGGGCTTCTCAACAAAACTAATTTTGTTTCAATAAATGCATTTAAAAAAAAAAATTTAATAATTTTGGAAAATTAGTTTTGAACACAATTTGTGACAATGAATTTTGTTGTAATATGTTCAAATGTCCTTGCTTCGTCGAATCACTGAGTCATGTTAAATATATTAATGTTTAGACAAAAATGTGCTTTATTTGCTTTAATTTAAATTTTAAAACTTTAAACCAGTTCATTCTATAAGATTCTTTTTTTTTATGAGTGATATTTAATTTTGAGGCAATGATATATATCTCGAACTAGGTTCAAAAAATGCTTTTTAAAAATTTATCAACATGCATTTTTTATTGTACTTCTAATTATAGAGTTGATATTCTTTTAATTTCATGAATTTGTTTTTGTTATGTATGAAAATTATAAATCGTGAAATCTTTTTCATTTCTTTATAAAATGAAAAATCACATTTTCCTTTAAAGCTAAAGTTAGAAAATTTTATTTTTGCATATAGGCTGAAAAACAAGTATTTATTAAATTTTCTAAATGTTAAACATATAATTAAGGCCTTTAGTAAATTTCAAAAGTAAGGAGACAAAACAATTTTATTATTGCCATACCTTTTCTGAATGCTGCTATTCTTCTCTATTAAATAAAATTAATCTTAAATTAGAACAGGGCATTGTTCTATCGTCAATTTTGCCATCATATTAGCCATCTTGGTGTACTTTAACTCTTAAGCTTTATAAAACTGCAAATAATAATATTAAAAAAAACTAATATGGTAAGTTAGTACAGAGGGAAATTTATACTTTCCATGCCAGCCATATCAAATTTTATTTGTTGTTACATATATAAAAATCAAATACTAAAGATTTGATTATGCTTTGCTTCTAAATCTATGATATGTTGCATCTATATAAATTAATTGTAATTTGTTAAATTTTAGAAATGTTGAAAAAGATATTATATTTATAGATTTATATTGTCCAGATAATCTTTAAAAAGTTAACTTAATTTTTTATCACAGTCACAAATTTGTTTTACAGTAAAAAATGTGCTTCTGAAGTGTTGTAAAAATGAATATTAAAATTACTGCATTTTTGCATAAATAAATATTAAAATTTAAAAATAAGCATACATAAGTTTTCAACAAAAACAACGTATTACCATAAAACAGAAAACGACCTATGCTTTAAAAATATGCAGGTTTATGTATGCTTAAAGGTACTTTATTTTTCCATCAATTTCTCATTATGCACCTTGTTTACGTTGAAAGAAAATTTCGTTTATTTGTTCTTTTACTAAAAATATATTCTGTTGTTCTACTTACAAAGAGTGTTTCCAAAAAAGTGGAATTACTTTGATTTGTTGATCTTTGTAAAACTTTTGACTTAATAAAATGGAAGAGAAACTGAGCATCTGAGATATCTCAGAGAAATACTGAAAAGAATGTCTTATTTCACTAACAAGAAATGTTTGGAAATGCTAACGATTCATTCTGTTTGTAATCTTAATGCTGGCTTTGTTATAGCAGTATACAAACCTTGCTTTCCGAATTCCCACACCCATTTAGGAAGTGTCTTTAAAACATATTTTAGTGATTAAAAAACTATAAGAACTATACTGTCTTGGAAAGGATGAGCATTACACATGCGATACAAAATTTGTCATTTTAGCTTATTTTTCAAGTTACCCTCATGCTAGTGTAGAAACAATCATTCCCAAAACCTTCTAAAACCAGCTATGTAGAGAGTAATTCAGTGTAATAATGGAATGTAACATTCATATCATCCATGGGCTTTTTACAATCGTTACATGGCTATTGGAATGATCAGTATCTATTTCATATTTGGATCTTACTTAAAGTAAAATCAAATCACTTTTTGTGAAATATAATTTGGACAAAATGTTTGTTGCTTTAATTGAGATAGTTTTGAAGATTAATCTTTTTATCACTTTATTGTGTTATTTCCAATTTTGCTCTTTCAATAATTTTTTGTGATATGTATAATAGGCCTCAAATTTTCAACAAAAGTCTTACTCAAACACAAGTTATAGGCTTTGATAAAACAAAGGGATATATCTACAAATCTGTCCCTTAATATTTCAGCAAATTTTACAAATAGAAACTTAGAACTTAAGTGCTTTTATAGATGAGTGAAAGAAAACATTTTGCTTGACATTTTTTCACTTTGGGAGCCATATAAAAATTTTATTTTTATAATCCCCTTCTACAGAGGCCAAAGTATTTTCATACATATTGCTATATGATAAATGCCATTTTTTGGGATATCCTGTACAGTTATTTGAATTTATAAATATATAAGCTCCTGTTACGTGCATTTTTTTATGATATAGATTACCTGTTTTATAAATCTTTATTTTTTTCTCCATTTTAGGTGGATAGTTTTTGATAACAAAAGACTACCTGAAAATCCATTTTACTTCTGTAAAATTTGTTTCTTCAGTTTTAATTATGATGAAAATAATCAGAAAATAGGCAACTTCAGGGCATATCATCACATAGATCGGAGTAACATTCTATAAGATATTTTCTATTGTAAAATATTTTGATATTTTCTCTTTGTAAATATTACACCCAAAAAACATAAAAATTTACTTTATTTGCATCATAATTGTTTATGCTTTTTCAATAATATACATATTTTACACACACTTTTTGATGAACTATTAAATTGTGAATTTAAAGGTTCATTAGGATAAAAGGACTGAAAAAGTTTCAAAGGCCATTATGGTCATTAAGTTATTAAGTTTTAAATAATACAGTAGAAGGTTCTATATTAATACTATCATTAAAAGAGCTTAGCCATACAGATCACAATAAGACAATAAAAGTCATTAAGAGTAAAGAGGTGAAGGCAACACAACTTCCTTAGGGCGTCTCATTTATTTGGAATACTTAAGCCACAATTTTTTTTTAACAAAATTCAAATATACAAATCTACAACATGACTTTTTTTTAAAATACTTCTTAATTGCAGATGAAAAGTGCTCGTTAATTTTTACAAAGTTTTATTTCATAACATTTTAAAAGTATACAGTCAGACGCTAATGCACATAACTTAAAACAGATATTGAACGATATACAGATGAATGCAGTTATCGCAAATATTACACTAACATAAATGAGATGATATATAATCACACTGTATTAAATAGTTCTATGCGTGCAGGACAAAAAATGTGCATGTATTGCCTTTTCAAAAACGTCTTCCTCCTCCAGCTCCACCTCCTTGATTATCTCGCACACTATGAAGAAAAAAAAGATCTTTTATAAACTGCATATTTTTCATATGTACTACATCACTTAATTGTCAATGTGATTATATCCTTTACTATCACAAGACAGAGATCTTTTTGTTTCTCAAATACAGAACAACAAAATCTCTGGTCTTCCAGACAGAAAAGGATAAAACTTAAGTCTTCAGAATGAGACAAGCGTTTAAGAATCAAAACAGACTGCAAAAGTGGTGAATATTACTGTTTTTAAATTTTCATTAATACTAGCAAAGCGAAATTCAAACAAGCATCAACTTTCTTTTTTTTTTTTCAAAGCAAAATTTTAGGATATATTAATACTATAAATAATTATAGATTTTAAATACAATGTTCAAAATTTACTATAATTGAAATTGGTCAATGAACTTTTTTCTTTCACATATATAAAATTTTAATGATGCAGAAATTCCAAAACATATTATTTAGTCAATTATTTAAATAACACGACTAGAAGTTCTATATGCAACTGTGAAATTAATTTGTCTATCTAAATTATTAGTAACAAAAAACAATGCTTAACTTTATACACATTCTTTAATACTGACTTTATTTTTGCTTATTATTAAAAATACATCAAAGATAAATTCCACTATGATTATAAATACATGCAATATTTCAAATTATGTAACTGAACATTTAGCTAAAACAAAAACATAAAATGTTAGTTTATAAATATAACTATGGAACACACTTTCTACATAGCAATTGTTTAATCCATATGCACATTAAAATAGGCATATAATTTACCTTTGTTGCATTAAATGCTGAGCCATTTGTGCTTGATTAAGAGCACCAGTTATTGTTATTATGCGGTCATTTGAACCCTGAGTTGCTTCTTCAATATTTATTGTAGCTGCTGAATCTCGTCGAATTTTACGAATACGTTGACCTCCTTTACCAATAATTGCTCCAGCAACCTTGAGAAAAATTGCACAATATTTTTAAAGCAATGCAAATAAATAATGGGTAACAGTTTAATAAATAATAATAGGTATTATTTATCTTACTTACATCATTTGGAATCTTCATAATGATTGAATAGGTACCATTTGGATTAGGCACTGGCTTTGACTGAAATAATTCTCCAGTATTCTAATAAAAATTTTAGGTATTAATTTTAAGAATAATAATGAATTTCTGAAATACAGTTGAATTTTATAATCATAATGTAAGAAATAAAGCATCTAATAATAGTAACTATGATTTTAGTTTATATATAAAAACATTTTCATCAGTTAATTGGAATTTGGAGTTTCTAAAATACATAATGGTTTTTGATCTGCATATTTGTTTTATGTAATGTGTATTGATTATATTTATCAGTATTTAAAACAATAGACAGTTACACAATTAGAAATTATTTCATAGATAATGTGATCTCTATTGAAATTGGAATTTAGATGTAATTTCTGTGTAACTTTGGAATAAGTCATGACATTGGAAAAGTTTGTTAATCCAGTAATACACCTTTCAAAAATGTCTTTTTTTAATTGTATTTGATTTGATTTGCAACTATAGCTAATCTCAAATTCTAATGTAAAAAGTTATTTGTTTTATATAACAAAATACTCAAGTAGAATTTTTTTTGACAAGATCAATTAGTATTTAATAAAATTATTATGCATTACTAGATTTTCAATTAATAAGGAAGAAAGGGTTAAGTGTTATAAAGTAACTTTTTAATTGTTAAAAAAAAATCCAAAATTGTTTTTTTTAAGTATATTTTTATCCATGTTTATTTTCTCAACTATTGGTCATGTAAAAATATGTATAATAAAAAAGTAGAAGCATAGAAGGCAGATACAGTAAAAATTGTGTCAAGAGACTTTTAATTATAATTAGCAGTGTGTGTACCTAATCAATTTAGAATAATTTTTTATATACAAAAAGGTAGAATAACTTAATCGTATATCTTTTCCATTCTTGCAGTACCCCCCCCCCAACCAATATTCTGTTTTATAGTTATAGCTGTTTTTAGGAATAGCTGTTTTATAATTATGTTAATTATTCCAATTAAATTGAACTGAAAAATGCCAAATTATTTCCTAATCTCCATTTTTTATTCTAACTAATTATATTTAAAAACATTTAAGTTATTACCATTGAAACATTACCTAATTTACAAGTTTTAAAAATGTATTAGGAAAATTATGTAAAATTGGTTACATTTACAATTGAGTAAGCTGAAAACATTTATTCAGTTTACTGCAAGATTCTGATTAAGATCTGAATTAAATAAATAATTCCCCATAGTTAATAACCAATACTAATAATAATTTTGTTTTAATTTCGTTAGAATACAAACTACAGAAAATTTAATGCAGTAAGAAATTAACACGAAGGTAGCTTAAAATGTAAAGGACATTGCATTTTTCTTTTCAATTAAAAAAAAAAAAAAGCAGCTATGCTAACACCTGCTATCGCTAGTTAAAAACACATACCAACCAAAATTCTTCAGACAACAGAATTTTAATATACTTCCAACATGAATTTTTTGGGGGGAGGGATGTCCAAACCAAATTTAGTCATTAATTTTAATAATTTGCTGTCATTCATTAAAAAATGCAATGATTTCCGATATGGAAATTAATAATATAAATAATGTATTTTACTTTATAATAATGGATATGCCCCTCTTCAGTTTAACTAATAACACCAGTATGAAATTTTACTTTCTAAATCAGATACTAGTCTTCACTCCACCCTTACACCTTGAGATAAATATTCTGAATAAATATGTAGTGAAAAATCATTGGGCCTAACAACATTACTTACAGGCTACTTTATAAAACAAAGGGGAGAGAAGAGGAGAAAAAAAAAAAAAACAGGAATTAATTCAATAATTTTTTTAAAAACTTAAATGTTTTAATGTTGAAGAATGTAATTTCTCTTATATATGAAAATTCGATGTTTAAGATGAAATTGTTATTTAAAAAATACATAAGTATTTTGGTTTATAATTAATGCTATTTACAAACATGACACAGGTTTGAAATAAAAAATTAAACTTCATAAAATAATGAATTGTGTCAAACAAAAACACAGAAGCAAAATAAATGATTAATTAAAGATTAACATTAATAACTGTTTTATATATTAAAAGAAATACTTCAGAATTATTAAATAAAAGAAAAAATAAGTAATTAAAAAATGACATCCGATTCCTGAAATGTTGAAATCTGTGGGCAGATATGTGTCATATATGTATATTTTGAAGGGAATTTTAAGCTGTTTTTCAGATATATATATATTTTTTTAATCCACATTTCTTTCTTTTTATAGTAATGGTTCAGGCAACTGCATATTTATCCTTTAACCCCCAAAAATGTAGTTGTATATTAAAAAGCTAAAAAGAATTTTAACACAAAAATCTTTTAATTCAAAACAGGATTTAAAAAAAAAATTATATTCAATTTAACCCACCCATTGTTAGGAACTGACAAAGACTGCATCAAAATTTTTAATTCCTTGTTAAATAAAACTGCCTGCATAAAAAAAAAATGACTTCCATATTTTTTTTAATTTAAAAATACAAATAAGGAAAATTTTAATATTATAAATAAACACCATTGAAACTAAATTATGGTACGTATAGGTAAAAATCTAGTGTCCAAAAGCAAAATTCATTTTTAAAAAATTGTATTTACTTTTAATAGCTAACACTTCTGAATTATAAAACTGCCTCAAGTATTATGACAATAAATTCCAGTATAGTGATTCACTTGGTATTTGTATTTACAAATTTTCATCAAAATATTACTTTATTTTCTATTTGACTTTAAGAAAAAATTTTAGAGTATAAATTTAAGGGTTCAAAATTAACTTTAATTTTCAAAATGGAATGATTTAATTAGAAGTTACAGAATATTATTTTTAAATTTTGTATGTAATACTTGTAAACTTTTCAATTGTTCTGAATAATTAAATTTTACCTACTTTTGTTTCCTTTATTTTTAATATAATGAGGTACTGAGAACAATTTACACCAAAATCTTGACAACAACAACATTTTCATCTAAATCTTTAATTATAAAAATCATACAATGTCAACAAAATGTAACCAATCACATACATAAATCACATTAAATATGTCACAAAATTAGTAAAACCAATTAGTAATGCCTTTTCCTTTTATAACCAGAACTTACAGGTACTGGTGGAACAAAACCTTGAGGTTTGTAAGGTCTCTGAGGACCTCCCATGAACCTAGATGGACCTGGACCATTAATACCTGGTCCACCTGCACCTCCTTGGAATCCACCACCCATACCAGCATTCATCATAGGATTACGAGGACCTGGGCCACCCATAGCATGCCCCATTGGTTTATCTCCTGCACCTTGTGACATGTAATTACCAGGATTCTGCCCATTTACTGAACCCATCATTCGATTACTATCAAAACAAGAAACAAAAATTAGTAATTTTTAAAGCATATATTTAACATAATTTTAAAAACAATAAAGATAATATTACATTTATATAGCATGTATCCAAGTTAAACTTAATATTCTATTCACTTATAAAAGATAAGATAGTCCTAGATAAATATATTCTAATACTGAAAATGCTAAATAGAAAAAATGACAAATTACTGACTTTAGATTTTTACATTAATATGCAGTTTTTATTGAAATTTTTAATTAACAATGAATACTAAAAGATGAAACATACAACTGAAAAATTAGAATAACTCAAGAATAAAAAAATATTTCAAAGATAAATTTTAAACAGTTAAATTAGAAAGCAAATCGAACAAACTGTACATTACAATGAAATTCAATGCAACTTTCAGAAGTCCACTTCATACCTATAATTCTCATCATATATCATAATTATTCAATAAAGAATTAAAAACCTATACATTCCAAAAATTCGAAACCATATATACAATGAAGCCATTTTTTTAATGCCAACATTTAAAAACCTGATGAGAACTCATTATATCTTACCCTCCATAGCTACTTCCACTATCTGTTACCCATCCACCTAAATTGCCTCCTGCACTACCACCAGGACCACCCATCTGGTTCCATCGATTTCCAACATTTGGTCCTTGGCCCATTATTCCACGACCTCGACCTCCAAAGGAACCACCAAATCCTCCTCGGCCACGATTTGAGCCACCTTCTGGTCCACCAAAACTGAAGTTATCAACAACTTCATCACGCCATGCTGGAGGAGGAGGCCTACATAAAAAACAATTAATGTAATAAACTAATTAAAAACACAGAATTAATGTAATAAACCAATCAAAAACACAGAAACTTAATGATTTTAAAGCTTTATATACTGACCTTCCTCGAAAAGAGCCTCTTCCACGTCCTTTTGGACCAGTCTCTTCATAACCTCCATAATCATTACAAAATAATGGATTAAAATGATGAGGATCATACTGTTTATTAGGTCCTTTAATTGGTGCCTAAAAGCGAAGAAAGATAATTAGAAGGTGGAGATAAAATTTTTAAGACTTGTTCAAGATTTCAATCAATACTTACAGCACTAATGATGTGACATATTTCCTTAACGCAGTTAACAACAACATTGGGATATCCTGAAATTTGTACAATTCGCTCTGTTGAATTAGGACAGCAATTGCTGAAGATTTTTATTTGGGCACCAGTTTTCTGAAAATACATTTTTAAAAATTAAATGAATACAAAAATAAAAATTGTTAAATATAAAAGTAATACTCTTAATAAATGAAACAAACCTCTCTCAATTCTTTTATCCTAGATCCACCTTTCCCAATTAAACATCCAGCATGACTTTGATGGAGGAGCATACGTAGTTCACAGTCAAACTCCATGTTTCGATGATGAGAATACTAGATAAAACAAGTAGAAAATTTTATGTCAGTTCAAGAAAAAAAAGTACAATAATAATTACTATTCATATATACTATATAGATACATATACACACACTCACATCATCAAGCTTTGGAAGAACGTCCAGAAGGATCTCTCCCAGAGTGTCAACGTCAGCCACAATAGCTAATATACTAAATGAAAGAAATAAAAATTTTAAGATCATAGTAAAACTCAATTTTATCTCTCTAATAAATTTAAATGCGAAAGAATTAATGCCCAAGTAACAAACAGTGATTTTAATAAAAAATTCAAAATATAAAATAAAATCCTGCCCAAATAAAAATGAACGATTTAATACAGCAGCAATTTTAGTTGTAATATCTAAAGTTTTTAGACAAAAAGATCCAATATGACCTTTATAATCAATAAAATGAAAGCAAGTCACAACACATTTAATACCCATTTTTAAAAATATCAGCAATCCAGTCAATATATATATATATATATATGGATACTGATTTAATGATGATCTCAATTGAAGAAGGGATTTAAATGTGGATTTTGTATTCAAATAACCATATCTGTTTAATGTTTTAATTTTTTTTCCTTCAAAATTGAAAATTTTTGAAAAGGAAAAGACAGGGAAGAAAGAAAACTTATTTCAATCAATATAGAAATATACCAGGTAATAGTTAAGCATATCACAAGAAAAGTGAAAATCTATTCAAAAATGAAAATTTTGTACAATTTTAAGTAACAAATAAAAAATACAAAAGTTAGTCAACATTTGCAATAATAAACAGGGAATCAAATGGTTTGTTCTGAAATGGTTAAAAAAATTAAGTTTCAGAACAGTATACCAACTAAATGAATCTTGTAATTAAAGGACAAAATAGTTCATTGTCCTTTTGACATTTGCCTTAATATAATATTCATAAAAAGAAAATTTTAAAAAATCCAAATTGTACCTTATAATGCCAACTTAACCTAAAGAGAATGCAAAATTTCATTCAAAACGCTTCAACTCATTGTTTAACTGTAATAATTAAAAATGCAAAAATTCATAAATGCTACTCATGTGGAAATTAAAGCATGGAAGACTACAACAACAAGAATATTGCATCTTAAATTCTGAAACTCTTCTAAATATTAAATCAATATATACAATAATAATAATAATAATCAAAATGCATGAATCCCTATTCTATGACCTTCATATACTACAAAGACTATTATGATTGAATATCAAATTTTTTTAAAATTATTTATGGATTTAATAAAATTAGAAGCAGCAATACAAAAAATTTTTTTTAATAAAGATTAAATGTATATTAACTTGCTTGTTGAGGATTTTCAATGGACTGTAAATATATTACAGTCAAATGAATACATACATCACATTTTGTTAAACAAGATGTCTTAAAAAGTTTGAAATTCATTCTGATTTAAAAATAAAGAATGATAAATTTGCAACTAACTTATTATTTAAGGTAATAATTCCTGCTAAAAATCTTACTCCTAAATAATTCATATCAATTCTGAATTCTAGTTTTTATTTCCAAAATACAATGAGCATTTAGCAATTATTTTTATTTATTTTAAATTGCCAGATGATAATTATTTTAGGTATAAGTTAATTTAACTAAGAACCTCTCCTCCTCTTCAATTGCAATATCTATGAATTGCTTTGTTCTAATTTTGTTTAGAAATATATTTCAATGAAAAGAGAAATCATTAATTCCCATTAAATAAAATATATGTGAATGTTATTGTGAGAAGCAGGAAAAAAAAACTATTTTACCATAATATTTTATTATTTTAATAAACATTTCATTGAAGTGTTACAATATTGATTCCCCAAAACAAGAAAATCAAACTGTTCATTTCAGAATCCTAAGACTAGCACTTTTCAACACTTGAACTTCACTAAAGGGTGGTATGCAGAAATACGAGCACTTATAACTCCTTCTGATTCCATGAATATCCTGAATTCTTACTATTGCTAAATGTAAACATCTTATTTCATCTTTTCTCTCGCCCCTTTTATGGGAGAAAGAAAAGGGGGGGGGACGCTTTTTGATACATGCACAAAGACACAAAGTTCAGTATCCAAGAAAGAACAGTAATAGATAGCACTATTGACATCAATCTAATGCCTAAAAGTCAATCCAGGGGAGGGGGAAATGCAGTATAACACTTTCTAGAGCAATAAATTTTTTAAAAGTTATTTTTGATTCTCCGGCTCCCAAGATAACTTTCTCACTGGATAGTTTAGATACATGACAAACAGTCAATTTTCATTATTATATTTTTCTTTCATTTTTATTATATAATGGTTTAGTTTCATATTTGCACTTTGTTTTAAACTTTGAATATTTGTTATTATAATCAAATATATATTATCACACATATATAGTATTATACATATTTCAAAGGGATTTTGATTGTTGTACGATTAAAATACTATTCTTTTTTAAAAGATCTCATTTTTTTAAAAATTAAGTTACTACATATATTTTCCAAACATTCCAAAAATTATAAAATACTATATTTAACTAGGAAAAGATTTAAAAAAAAAAGGGTCCAGATGCAAAAAAGCGAATTACATTTCAGCTTGATCTCCTTACGTTCTTTTCATTTAGAAATCCTTTTATTACAAAATAGTAATATCAGTTAGGTTTAATTAGCTTTCAAACAGTCTAAAACTTAATAGCCTTTTAGTATTTCATTACCATTAAGTCAAAAATAGAATAAAATTAATTTTAACATAAAATTTTTATTAGGGTCCCATCCACTTTCAAAACAATTCACAAATAATTTCTAGTATATATTTCAAGCTATATAGGATATGCAAGCAATATACAATTTTTTAGAGACAACATAACATTCAAAAAATATCATTGGGGCAAAAGATCTCCCAATTTTTTGAAGTTACAAAAGAATGATTAAAATTGTTAGTTGTAAATATAGTTATAAATACCTAATTTTTAAAAAAAATGTAATAATTGCATACTAATAATATAAAAAAAAAAATTTATGTCAAAAAATTTCCCGAGCAATTTTAAAATTGGATTTAATAAATATTTGCAATGCATTTGAAAATAAAATATAATTTGATTAAGCTACTACTTTATTAAAATAAACACAGGAGGAATCTTTAATGTACCATAAAAAAACATAAGAAATAATATTTTGTATGTATATTGTCTTAAAAACGGCTAGTTAATTTAAAAAGGGATGATGCATGATGCACACTTCTTCCAAAACCATTTTCTTGGCAATATAATCTCATCCATTATTAACATATTCTGATGATTCATTAATTGATACCTATCAGCAGAGAGCTTGCAATTATGTTTAAGTCTTCATTATACGAAAGAAATATTTGAATTGTACATTTTAGTAGTAAGCAGAAGTGTCAATGCAATATGAGCATTTTCCTTGTACAAAATAGTCTTTTCTCTCCATAATTAGAAACACATGATTACTTTAAAATAAAGCGAATTTAATATGGATGCTTACTACTCAATGATGTTTTCAAAGTTAAAAATTAAGTTTTGTAGTTAAGACTTGTACAAGGAAGTAAGTGCATTTTGCTGTATGCAAAGAAAAACAGGTAAAAAAAAATTTAAAATCATAAAACTATAAAGATTATAAAATATAAAGGGGCAAATTTACAAGAGCATACCGTTCTGGGCCAGGGCAGTCGGGAACTGTAACACTTGCTGTGAACTTCAGGGGTGAGGGACCCATTTCCGCAAGGGCAATCGATCAAAAGGGTGGAGGGTGGACATGATTGTACATGTAGGAAAGCAGAAATCCAGATATGGTCAGAAAATCCACATTTTATGAACAGCAATAAATTGCCATGTAAAGTCAATTGTTGAGATAAAATGACATCAGCACAGGCAGGGCAAAGGGTGAACCATCATGAGGACAGGGCATAGATGGAAAGAAAGGTTAATTCATTAGCCTAAAGGTTCTTCTTGCTAACAATAGATTAATAAATTAAGAGATGTAATCAGTCTTTGAAAATTACTAAATGACACATACCTGTATGTTGTTTGAATGACAAAGATTTTTTTTTTTTTTTTTTTTTTTTTTGCTATGCAAGACATTGATTAAATAACAGTTCCCAATAAAAAAAAATTGATATGCAGGAATTTTTTCTTTAGCTGTATAACTATAACAAAGAAACACTATATAACATTAGAAGCAACTGTAATATATTCTCATTATGTTATAGAAAAATTATTTTAAAAAATCAGACAGCAAAAAAAAAAAAAAAAAAATCATAAAAGTAAATTTTATGACTATTAACTTGAAAGCACCAATTATTTTGATCTTAAAAATTTTAGAATTAAAAAAAATAATTTTAAAAACAAACTTTTTTTTGCATTTAATCTTATCTCCAATATTTTAAAAATAAACTAACATGAATGCTTGAAAAATACATATAAATTTAAAATATTTACCTTTGAACATGAGAGGAAATGAAAAAGATAGCATTTTTGCTTCAATAATTAATTTACTTTGTATGTAGTTATTTTAAATTATCAGACAAAGTTTAATATTAGGGTTTATTTTTTCCCAGAAAAGAGAATATTATTTAATTTAAATTTCAAGATTAAAAGAATATAATTCTAAAATGTGCTTTCATTTAGCCAAAAAGAAAAATTATGTGCAGGTATGTGTCATAAGAGAAGATTGTTTCATTAATTTAAACCCCTAAGAAAACTTAAAATAAAAAGTAGCTGCACTTGGAAGAAAATCATGTATGTATATTAATTTTATCTTTCAATCAAAAAATAGACATGATAGCTTATTTTTTAAAAATTTTGAATTGAAAGAAATAAATTACAATCGTCATTAATCGTGACAAATGAGGGACTTTTTATATTTTTGGCACATACGATGAATCTCCTGCTAAAATATTGGAAATTAAAACAAATTAAGCATGTAACACTTCAATTTTAAACACTGCATGATTTAAAAGCATATATAAATTATTTTGAAGATATGTAATTCTATGGTAGAACTTCCATAATTGAAATACTATGAGAAGACAAAAATTTCATGATTTACTGACAGTACAAAACTGAAGTAAATTCAGAAACACAAAATTTTAAGACAATTTCTCATTTGAAGTTCAAGTAATGGAAGTTCTACAATATACTATAAATATATCAACTTAATCTAAATTTCTTTGCATTATTTTAAAAGGTATATGATGGCATTAATACACATTATGTATCAAATAACTAAAAAAAATATTTTACAAAAAGTTCATGATTAAAGCATTTACATTTTAGAAATGACAGATGGATCTTTTATAGAATTACCACAGTTAAAACAAAGAAATGTTTAAAATGAAGAGGCTAATATCATTCAAGAACAGATTTAAGTGTTCAGGATTTTTTAAAGAGCAAATATCGAGCTTAAAGTGCAAAATATGATTCAGAATTATAATTTATCAATAGATGCACTAAAATCAATGAAAAATTATCCCCACAAACAAAGGAATGGGACTATTACGTTAAGCCATTACTTTATTTTCTGTAATAATATAAAATATAATTAGATTAAGTAAAATTAAATATCTGAAATGAAGGGAAAAATCATAAAAAGGAGGTAAGAAAACTTTTAAAAGTAACAACAAAATTTTAAATAATATGAAACTATTAGTATGTTAACATATTTCTACTAATAATTTAGTACAACTATTATAAATAAGCAACAATTTTTTTTATTTTGCAAAACTGATTTAACACTAAGTTTTTAACAAGTAATTGAATGCATTAACTATACATTTATACCAAATCAAAATAAAAGGGAAAAAATACACCTCAAACAAAATCTAAAAGAGGGGGGGGAAAAAAGACCACCGGACAAATCCATCATATTGATTGTAAGCAAAATTTGTCTGAAAATTATACATTAGCAAAGTCAAAAATAAATAAAAAGTAGCATCCCCCCGCCTTCCCCAAATCTTTTTCCCAGAAGTTAGCTCTTTGTAAATTTCTTATTTGAGTAATAAAATCATAAGATTAATTCAACCGAATGAATAAAACAAATATATACTGCCTGAATGGAAATATGGGATTTTCAATTTTGGATATTATTTCACAAATGAAGAGGTATGCAAATATATATACTAAGAAAAGGATGCAATTTGCAAAAATGTTCAATTTAAATAACATAGGACCTGAAAAACCACCACATTTTAACATTACTATATATATTAATTGTATTGATAACCCTAATATGCTTTAACAATAAAAGGCATATAATTCTATGAAAGGAAAGAAATATAAATTTAAAAATTAATAAGACAATAATAAATTAATTAAATATTAACATCTGATTTCTCCCTTCCTCCTTATAATTTTGAAAACATTTAAGAAAAAGTTTAAATGAATTAAATCAAATAGTGAATAT
>JAPMOR010075002.1:0-10471 GCA_026543865.1 Argiope aurantia
AAAAACTTTTCTTAAATAAGTGTATAAGAATACATTCTTCATAAAGTAAGAATAATTCTGTTGGAAGAATTATTCATACTTTACTTTCATATTATAAAATACAGTATACTATTTATCAAATTTAAAGTGATAAATATAGAATGATTCAAGTACAAAATTATGTGTAACAATGTCCAATTTAGGAATCTCGTGTTGTTTATATGTTTAAAGTTGATTATCTTTCATCAGAAATTTTTCCAAATTCTATATTAAAATCCAATTTTTATAGAAACCAAAGATTATGTATAAAACATTTAAATTACTAAGTTACAATTTACATTTTCTAACAAACTGTTTGAGGAGTTTAATTTATTTTGAATATATTTAGCATTTTGGGAATTGTAAAAATCAAAAATTAATGTAGTTGAAAATATATAGTCTTAAATTCTACATAAAATTAGATATATTATTTCGCATTGAGTCTCTATTATAAGTAATGCAGAATGAAAAGATTCTGCAATTTTTGATATGATGTATATATTCCATTTATGGTTATGTATGATAATAGTCATTTTATAGAAGAAGTGTGAGTTGAGACCATTTCTATCAAAGAACTGTATATATTCGGTTGGATTGTGAAATGAATAACTGCTTGAAGAACTTGAAGACCCAAGACTTTAGCCTTATTCTAGAATAATTTAATTTTTTGTTTCCATTTGATTTATAATGTCAATGTACTTTAAACTTATTTCAACTACTGTTTAAATATCAGAACATTATTATTAAGATTCTTTTTATGTTTTGAAATTTTCTTACAGATTATTAAGTCAATTTCCCTGTATTAAAAAGTTCTCGACATTGATAGAACACAGATGAAATATGCTGATTCTGGCTCCGGGCCACTATCACCACTTCATAGTCCAAAATTAGGATAGCTCCTCTACCATCCATGTTGTAGTTGTTAAATTACCATATGTTTGGAATAGTTTGGCCAAAACTGGACCTTGCAACATTAACACAAAAACAATCACTCAACCTCCATCCACACACTTTCTTCCATGAGAGAAAAAGAACCCTTCACTTTAATCTGTTATAAATCTTTCTGATTCCTTTCTAATAATATATTCTCTATACATTTTTCGGATTAGTGCCGATTTTTAGCATGCAGAATTAAGTGTACTGTGTTCGGAAAAAACATTTGTTTCTGATTTTATTTAGCTTTTTGTATCACAAAATTGCTAGTACAATTGATACAGATGAAAAGAAACAAATTTCTATCACTTATTTTAATTTTACTAATTTAAATTAATATTATTGAACAAATGTTCGCAATTCTAATTAATCCTTGATAAGAATTTGTTTCTTAAAAAATTACCTTTATAAATGTTTCTTTTATTACTTGGTTATTCAGAACTTAACTTTTTGTTTATCCTTTAATGCTTTAATTTTCTGAAAATTTAGCTCAAAAGCTGGATAAATGAATAATGTCTACTGATATAATTTGATTTTTTTAATTGCCGTTCTATTCATTTATTCTTTTTTTAATTAGTAAAATGAGCGTTAACAGCGCTAAGTTCTTATCTTGTTCAAAAACATTAACATTGTTATTCAATGACAACAGATGGCGCGAAAGCGGATCAAATGAAAAATCCTGAAATCTGAAAAAGGAAGTTAGTTATTTATGTAGCAAAGAAGAAACTGTTTTAACTCTCTCATTTATTTTTTACACATTTCAAGAAGTAATTCAAATATTTCTTTATTAAAAATGTTTCTTTCATTTAACTTTAAACAAATTCTGTTTTCATTTTACATGTCTTTATATATTTAAAGAGAAAAAAAATTTAATTAAAATTTTGATTTAAAAAATAATCATTTGGGATTTGTTTAGTAACTGTTATGAATAATTTTAATTTCATTTTTTTATATCATGAAAAACATTCGAAGAGGCCTTATAATTAAGCTTATTATATCCTCTCCTCAAATTCTGATAGAAAATAATTCAGCTATAATTTTCTTTATTAATTGAATGATTGCCGGCAAGTTGCAATAACATGGAAAATGTAACTGCATTTATCATTTATGCTTAACATATAATTTTTCTATGACGTCATAATAGTGCTATGTCGTCATATCCGTTTTTTCCAACAAAATAGATTTCGAATCAACAGTTTATAAGCTTAATCATTATTTATATTTATTCGTCAATATTAAAGAACAAATGTACAACTATCGTATATCAGTTTTATTAAGCCTCAAATAAGTCTCGAAAAAATTGACATAAAAGTGATGAATAAAAAGAAGAAATTTTAAACTAAATTCTCACGAATAAAAAATGTTGAACGAAAATAAATGAATACCAGATAAGTTAAAAATGGTCAAGTTATAAAATATTAACAAAATTCTGTTTGATATAATATGTTGTTTCATCTTATAAAATATTGTTGGATAAGTAGAAAGTACATTTAACTATTTTTTTAATTTTAATTAAAAAATTTATTTCATTATTTTTATAATGAAGTAGAAGTAGGTAGTGAGAATTTACTTACTACCAAATACGTTAATTTCTAAAGAATCATACAAATTTATATTATTATTTATCTTTAGATGTGCTGCCACTTAATACCCCCTTCCCCCCCCAAAAAAAAATAAAACTCTTCAAAAATATTAGTTAATACTTTGGATGCGTAAGTCCTTGTCGAATTTTTTAATAAAACAAAAACCTCAGATTTCAATTTCTTCTCTCAAACTATAATGGTGTGTTTTGATTTAGTTATTTAACTCTTAAACATTCGAGCTAATTAAAAGATCAAATTATCTAAGAAGATAATAATGTTCTCAAAATCTCAATCTTGGGAGCTTTTTTGATATACCATTAGTAGAAAAAAGGTTAATTAATTTCTAATATATCTTTTAATATTTAAAATTGGACAATTAAATGCAAGGCATAGATATGTTTACCAATTAAGATAATAGGCGATTTACAAAAAGAATATATAGGAATGTAGTTATGTAATAGTTGAATACCATAACCAACCTATTGGAACATTTTAAACTTGATTCCTCACCCTTCATTTCATTATTTAAATTTACTCTTAATTATCAGGAGTGGCACCGATGTGAGTCTCTCCCCTCCCTGTCGGGTATAATGTGCTTTCCCTTTTGTGGGGCTTCTTTTTCATTTTTAAAAAAATTCTTAGTGGCATTTTTTCTAATTTTCGTCAAAGACATTACAAGATTCGCTGTTTACATATAGATAGTCCTTGACGTTATTAAGCATAAAATATTAGAAACCGCTGTCTTTAATATTTTTGAAGATGGTGTCGTTACATTTGGTCAATTGTACTACTTCAAAACACTTGATTGAAAGATTCTTTTGTTGACTGTACGTCTCATTTTTGCAAGGTAGCAAGATACATATGAAACGAAAATATTATTACAACTGCATTAGTGCATTTCTAGATGTGCTAACTCATTTTATAAAATGAATAGAGCGATAAAAATTGTATGCAATCTACCAATGTTTTGATTTGAATATTTGAAGCTTTTATGGACTTGGCCTAAGTCCACAATTTTCATGCGGGGAGGGGTGGAAAAATAATACTTTTATAAGGAAACACGCAAGAACATTTCGGAGTCTAACTCCGCGTGTTAGTTACTATGATCACAGACGCACAGAGAGACATAATCCCCAAAAAGTGTTTTGCTGTTTTCGAGAATTTAAAACTGTAAATATTCCTGAAAATCGCAAGATCCCATAATTCGATAATTGCAATAAATTCTCTTTATATGAGTCAAATTAATAAAATTTAAAGAAAAAACAAATTAACCATTTTTCATATTTACTAACTAAACCTAAGTTTTAAAAAGACTGCGAAAACTTAATTCTAGAAGAGTCGAAAGTCAATTGTTTTGTTTCTACGAATGTAGGGCCTAAAAATACCCTCTCGCTCTACTTTCTTTTCCCCGATAATAAAAGTACATTTTTCCAATCAATCATTATTAGGATTGCGTATTTTATTTTTTAATTCACAAAAGGCGTATCTAAAGCTTTGTTTGTTCACACGATAATAAATAGCGGGTCCTTGGATTTAATAAGTAGAAAGTTATAATTAAAATTGACCTAATTAGTTTAAAAATGGATACGTGTACTTTCACAGAGGAACCGGAAGTAAATCTGCGCCATAGAAACGGATGGTGCGTAATAAATAAATGTGAATGTAATAGTTAAGACTTCTTTCTATACATAAATGTAAGTGTGCGATTGTTTTAGCGTTTAATGATAATTGCAATAAAGTAATAATTCCTATTTTTCTATATTTTGGGATTCATTTTTCTTTATTAATTTAACACGTTCTTTCTACTGATTCCCTTGGTGTTTCATTATATTTATGACAATACTAACAGCCTTTGGCGACCAGCTTTTTTCACCAGGAATCAGTTTTATCCAATTTCAATTAAATATTTATGTATAGCTTGATGTTTAATATTCCCTCAATAAAGCGTTTTAAAACTTCGATTTGAGTATATTAAAGCTATGTTAAAAATTATGCATATTATTATTTCAAAAATTATGAAGTCTAAATTTAATGCAGTAAGGTATCATATTCTGAGAAATATTCTGGACACACCAAATTTTAAATAAATGAATGAATGTTTCTATTTTCCACGATCAACTAAGACTTATTTATGAAGTTTTAAATGTTAAAAATTTAGAAAAACTCACCATTTTCATAATCTTAGGCCAATTAATCTTGAGAAACCTGCGCGCTGATTGGCGTATTTTCTTTGAAGCGATCGATGGAAAATCTAAAATAATCCTTTTTTTATTGAATAGCGATATTCAAATTTTCATAAATCAGTCAGTTTAAGTGATTGGAAATTAACTCTTAAAAGTCAGTGATTTAGTTGATTGGAAATTAACTCTATAACCACCATAAAATCTGTGCTTTCTCTTGTGGTGTATGCATTCTCCTTAATATCCGCTCGAATAAAACATCATACAAAAGTACTACATAGAACAAACACATCAAAAGTAAACATAACATTTCAATATTTGCCAAAAACAAAAGAGAGAAAAATGCAATTAATAAGCAGACGATATTTAGAAAAGTACAGATATCTAGACTGAAAAATGAAATTATCTGAAATTAAAAACACGCGCAGACGATATTTACAAAAGTAAAAATATTCAAACCTGAAAAGGAAAATATATGAGTTATTCCATCAATAAATGCCATAAGTTTGTTTATATCTTCATTATTTTATGAGTCATTAAACATCAAAATGGGTCCGGGACTAAATAAACACCCTGTATAGAGAGTGTAAAAGATCATAAAATAATTTTTCTTGAATTTATTTTTTAGAAAAAATAATATTTCATATTTGTTTCATTTCTTACAAACACGTGCCGAAAATTATATTTTTGCAGATTTCATTTCCAAAAAGATTTAATTTATTTTTAATTGGGGCTTTAATCAATGTGATGGCAACACTTTGAAAAAAGTTAATTTTTTCCCATGAATGCGAAACGTGCTTAATCCTAATTTTTATTTTTTACGAAAAAAATTATTGAAAAACATAGTTAAAATATTTATTTAAAAATTCATTAAAAATAGAAATTTAATTTTAAGATTAAAACATTAGTATCATTTAAAAGATAAATTTTTGATCTTTTACTCTATGTAAAAATCTTTTTTGTGCGGTAATATTTTCGGAAGTTATAGCAGAAACACGTCAAAATTTCGCTTAATTTTTAAATAAATAAAATTCGATTTAAGAATTCGAAAAAATAACCCCCAGGTGCACATTTCCGGCCTCCAAGGTATACACGTGCCAAATTTGGTAGCTGTAGGTTGAATGGTCTGACCTATAGAGCGTCAACATACACACACACACACACACACACATTGAGCTTTATTATAAGTATAGATTAGTCGCCTTTGGCGACCAACCGGTTCGTCAATCTTAATCCTAGTTAAAATTTTAATAATTATATATTTTATGTAATTCCTACTTTAATAGCTTCTTCGTATTTTAGAACTCCAAATTTTGATAGTCATATAATTCACTCATAATATTATAAAGGCCTTCAGTTATAATGTAATAGGTATCTCTCTGTTAGCTCCCGTAGAATTTATGCTTTGAATTAAATCTGCAATTAATATAATAATATTTTTTACTGAAACAAAGCATTTTTTTAATAATATGATTATTGTAAACAGAGTCACAGAGCATTTAAACCTTATGGGCACTAAAGAATATCTTTCTTAATTTATGTAATATCTCAAAATTCATCAACAAAATTTTCTCAGATTCATCATGAGCAGATCGATTAATTAACAATGTTTAATTTTAAATGCATCAAACACTAAGAAAATAAACAGAATCGTTTAAAATTCTCGGTCGAAAACAGGTTAAAAAAATTACTTAAAAAACGATGTGCTTAAACTAACATAAATAAAATTTAATTACAAAAGCATACAGTTAAACTAAAAATAATTTGAATCAAGTCCGCATCCATTGAAAATAGTTGGAAACAATCAGAACACAATGCGCATGCGTAAATTTTCAACGCCAGTTATGGTAACGCAAATGCGTGCATTTTTCTACGCCATTTGGAGTAATGTTATGCAGATTTGAAATTTTTAATTTCCTTTATTCTGTGTTATTTTAATTCAAAAGTACTTCAGATTGAATCTGAAAGATCGATTAATTAACACTGTTTAATTTTAAATGCATCAAACAGTAAGAAAATAAACAGAATCGTTTGAAATAATCGGTCGAAAAAAGTTAAGCCTAGCCTCATTAGTGTGGGAAAAAAAATACTGAAGCCTTACTCATTTGGCGGTGGAGAAATGAAAATTTTTTTGGCGGGAAAGGTAGGTTTTAATTAATAATTAACATTTCAAAAAAATGGACTCAGGGTATACATTCCCGACTTTCAAGGTATACATGTACCAAATTTGGTAGCTGTAGGTGAAACGGTCTGGTCTGTTGAGCACCAACACAAACACGCACACACATTGAGCATTATATAAATATAGATTAATTTTTTCATCAAAATATGGATTTTTAAATTTTCATTACTAATAATTAATTTAAAAAATTGAAAAAGTTTATATATTTTAATCTTCTAAAATATATCTGTGCCGGATTCCATAGATCTAGAATGTGTGTCTCTTATTGTCTGTCTGTGTTAATTGTCTATTATTTAGATAGCCGACGACATTTTTATTAATACGGATTCACAAATATGTATAGCAGTTGTAATAATACCTTGCGAGAAGTTTTTGATTAAATTTCCAATTTCACTTGTTCCATACTCCGAAATTTATTTTCATAAAAGCAAAATCCTTCCTTATGGAATCAATTTTATTAGACACCATTCACAGCCTGTAGAATTATATTATTGAAACAAACAAATTAAAAGGATACAATATTTAAAGAGAAACTGTTTTGAAAATTAAATAACGAAAATTATATTCTAACACTTAGATAAAATTGTATTCTTCAGTTTTTGTAAATAAATATGTAAAACATAAAAGATAGTTTGAAATGAATGGAGTTAACTCAAATAACTTCAAAGCCACATGATTAATGTAATGGTTCTTATCATTTGATCTTAAGCGTTGTTTAAGATAAGAATATATGATGAGAAATTGTTAGATAAATAAGCTATATTCAAGTTTTTACTGAGAATATAGCAATAGTATAATGCTAAGTTACCTCCACTCTGATGACAGGATGTACCTCTTACGAGAAAAGTAAAGCATTGGCCTGTGATGCTTTTAGAACCCCCATTTAGTGTTATCATCGTAATAACTATCATTGAAACTGGACTATCGTCATTCCTAGATGTCTGGGCATATATGAGTAATTATTATTTACTGGTTATGAATTTCTTCTTCAAAATGCTCAATAAGTTCTAAAATTTAATTGTACAGCACATTAAACGTATATCTGGGATGCATGAATCGATTTCACTATTTTGCATTTCAAAATTCATTACTTAAGGAACAGAATTTAACAAAAACATAAGATTTCAGAAATCATGATAAGATCGATTTCAACTTGATATGATTTTAACTTATGTAAAAATTGGGAAATTGTTAATATAAGCTAGCACGATTTTTCTCCTCTCGATTGTCTTGTATATTAAGAAGCCCCAACTGGTCTGTTTTAACTTCAGTCCTCCGCTGCCTCTTCTGAACATGCAGCGTAGGTGGAAGCAGTGCAGAAATAAATTAGCTAGACATCAAAAGTAGCAGTAATCCACAAACCTGAATACGCCACCCTCATTCTCGATTTGCGAATGTATTCTTGTAGTGATGCCAAAAGCGGACACAAGTGGGTGAGTATCATGAGGCTCATAGCCCCCAAACTACAGACGAAATTTTGCAGTCTAGAAGGAAAAAAAACTTTCATTGATAAACAATTAATTCGCCGCAGGGGACTGTCATGTGAAGTTACTGTTATGACTACTAGGCTTAATGCATTCTTATATAGTCAAGTCACGATGATACGTCTGATACGTCTATAAAAGAGGACTATATGTTATTTATTGTCCAAAAAGTTGTCATATAATATATATATATATATTGTTACAAACCTGCAATTCGGCTTCCCAGCATAGTTTGTTCCATCATTGGAAAGAATGTTTTACAGTCATCTGAATGGGACTAGCGCGTCGGAGGTCCCAGAGCTTGGCGACAAACTTGGCGATCATTTGGCGACTTTGGCGCCAAAATAGTTGATACCCGAAACTTCTAGAATTTTCCCGATCCGTCCAGTAGGAACCGAGATACGCCTCGAACGTTCCTGATTGGTTGAGAGGCTTCTAGCCCCGCCTCCTGAGACCTATAAAAGGGGCTGCGGCTGCCAGAGAGTCAAGTCCGAGGACGGAGCGGAGAAGGTAGAAGACGAAGCCAGTAGTCGGGACGACGGAGAAGTCCGTAGACGGAGCGGAGAAGGCGGAAACTGAGCAGCGACGGAGTCAAGCTCGTGCTGAACTGAGCTGTGCGCTACTGTCTGCAGTAGATTCTGGTTGTATGCTGCTGTGTGTGTTGTTGTATGCTACACGTCTCGGGTAAAGATAATCGTCTTCTGTGCTGTATATAGTTGTCGCTTTTGTGCTGTCCTGTGTGACTTCGTGTAAATAAACGTCGTTGTTTTTATTCTACTTCTGCCTGCTGATTGAGCGTTCTTTACATCATATCACTCCCACTATCCAAACGAACCCCGGTAAAGAAAATTTCGCAACAATATATACTTATAATAAAGCTCAATGTGTGTGTGTTTGTGGCACTCTACAGGCCAGACCATTCAACCTACAGCTACCAAATTTGGCACGTGTATACCTTAGAGGCCGGAAATGTGCACCTGGGGGTTATTTTTTCGAATTTTTAAATATAATTTTATTTATTTAAAAATTAAGCGAAATTTTGACGTTTTTCTGCTATAACTTAAAAAAATATTACCGCACAAAAAAGATTTTTACATGAAGTTAAAGATCAAAAATTTATCTTTTAAATGATACCAATGTTTTAATCTTAAAATTAATTTTCTATTTTTAATGAATTTTTAAATAGATATTTTAACTATGTTTTTCAACAATTTTTTTCGTAAAAAATAAAAATTAAAAGTAAGCACGTTTCACATTCATAGAAATTAGCTTTTTTCAATTAGCACAATTAGAAATTAGCGGAAAAAATTAGCTTTTTTCAAAGTGTTGCCATCACATTGATTAAAGCTCCAATTAAAAATAAATTAAATCTTTTTGGAACTGAAATCTGCAAAAATATAATTTTCGGCACGTGTCTGTAGGAAATGAAACCAATATGAAATATTACTTTTTCTAAAAAATAAATTCAAGAAAAATTATTTTATGGCCTTTTACACTCTCTATATTATTAATCCAATAAATCAGTTTTATTTTAAGGCAAGTTTTGTTTAATATGAACAGGATATCCATTCAAATCAGGGCCACACAGCTGATTTGTAAACCTTTAGTAAGACATAGATCTGCTAAAATGGTCTAAACGGAAAATGATTATATTTTCTGTAACTTGATTCAATAATTGCTCTAATAAATAACAAATTTTTGATTTTACATAAAGCTTCTGCTGTGGAAATTAGGAATAACAAAATGTTCTTGAAACACTAATATTTTTAAAAAAAGAGTTAATTTCGAATCAACTAAATCATTCACTTAAACTGACTTATTTATGAAAATTTGAATATCACTATTCAATAAAAAAAGGATAATTTTAGATTTTTCATCGATCGTTTCAAAGAAAATACGCCAATCAGCGCGCGCAGGTTTCTCAAGATTAATTGGCCTAAGATTATGAAAATGTTGAGTTTTTCTAAATTTTTAACATTTAAAACTTCATAAATAAGTCTTAGTTGATCGTGGAAAATAGAAACATTCATTCATTTATTTAAAATTTGGTGTGTCCAGAATATGATACCTTACTGCATAAAATTCAGTTTT
>JAPMOR010075007.1:1085-20770 GCA_026543865.1 Argiope aurantia
TTAATCAGCGACAGTTCAAGAATACGAGTAATATGTAAATTGTTTCTTTGGACCGATGGACTGGACGGATTAATAGAGAATTACGTAGGCAGCAGTCCATGACGTCAGAGGGAGGAGCTTAAAGTAGGTCAACCAATCAAAACGTTCTCTTTTTTTTCTTTCAGCGATTGAAGCGCCCTCTAGAAACCGAGGTTTCGTCGGAGGATGCACAGAGGGAGAAATCAGTTTGCATCGTCCAACCGACCAAGCTGAGCCAGTCGCCGGTCCGAGCGGGATACAAAATCATCGGTACGAGAGCCTTCCATCACCGGACGGAATAGACACTCCGCCATCCAACCCCTCCACCACCGTGAGTAATTCCTCTTGGTTTTCGCCTAACAGATTTTTACCAAATCATGATCCGGAGGAGATACAACCTTCGCCGGAGATACCGCTATCGCCCTGGCAAATACCGGAGTTTGAAGAGGACACGCAGGACCTACTTTAACAGATATAAAAAGAGGAATTACGTAAGAAAGGCCATGACCAACAGGAGATTAACAAGAAAGAGGATCAAGACTTGCTGTAATGTGTATACTCTCTATGCAACCCTGAATGACAAGACAACAACTACTACATGGGACACCATTCCTCGAGAAAAAAAAATGATGGATGGACTTGGGAATACCTGCCAAATGCTCTTGAAGCCCATGTTTCCAATGTGGTAACGCAAAATTTATTTAACACTTATAAATACAAATTGCTAAAAAAAGTTGTTGTCTCTTTAAGACAAATAGCCCGCGCTTATGACATCATTCAAGATTACAGAGTCATCGGTGATACTACAAAAAACGCTGAACCAACTGCAAAGATGTCAACTCAAGCTACAACTCTATTTGCAAGCAGAGATTTGGCCTTTTACGCTGAAAAAGGGTCAAGAGACATTGATCCACATGAATTGGATCTAAAAGGCACCACCAGAAATTTCAAGAAACAGAAGACGGGAAGAAACTTCACCTACACCTGGTATCCAGGATGCAAGAGGGCTATTACACATACATATGACGAGCTGGTTGTTAAGAAGATCCTCAACAAACCATTCGCAAACGACACGACAATAGGAGATGGACTTTTCTCTACCTATGGACCTGAAGTGCTGAAATCACCAACTCAATTGTATGCAAAGCAAATTGAATTTGCAAAAACATTCACGACAAAATTTGAAATTACTGTTAAAACCTACTGGTCCATGTGGACAATACTCAAGAAACCTGTAACCACTGGTGTGCGTTTTGAAAATTTATCAATAAATGATAATGAATTTTATTCTCCTCTTGGTATAATGTCTCCCTATCCAGGTATCAGAGCTACAAAAATAAGAAAAATTTATGTTGATTAAGAAGACCTGATTTTAAAAATGAAAGATGTAGACAACATTGGTGAATTTACAATAAACAGACAGTAAGAAATTTTTTTGTCTCTCTTTATTTCGAACAGATGCAACAACACGTTTTCTTTTCAGGTGCTGACTACTGAGGAGTGAAGAGAAGTGATTGATTGATTGATTGTTTGAGGTTTTATGGCGCAAGAGCCATGATGTTGGCTATGCTGCGCCAAACAATGGGTAAAATTATCTCATTTTAAAACACTTATCGAAGAGAAGATGAGGGGAAGCTAAAAAGTAAACAAGATTTAAATCAATGGATAAAACTTTATGGACTTCAAAAAAGCAAAAATTTGGACATGAGGTGTCTTATCAAGCAGGGAAGATACTGAAGGGCAAGACGTTTGAAAAAAACTGTAAACGCTGAACATTGAAATTTGGACATTCCGATAAAATATGTTGAACAGACATTTGACAATGGCATCGCGAACACAGTGGTGGTTGTTCACCTAACAACAAATGCATATGGGTGAATCGAGTGTGTCCAATTCGTAATCGTGTTAAAACAGTATCTGCTTTTCTGTTCGCAAATGAGGGCCAAGGTTGCACATGGGGTTTGATAACATGAAGTTTGTTGTTTGTCTCCATGCCCCACTGTCTTTGCCAATTAGAATATAGAAGCTTTTTAATGTGTTTCTTTATGTCGTTCACAGGAATATTAGTAGTCATTGAAGTTGTCGCCAATTTGGCAGCCTTATCTGCCTCTTCATTGCCCATAATTCCAACATGGGATGGCACCCAACAGAATAAAATAGTGTAACTACGAGATGTTAGTTTATCTAAAATATCTAAAATTTTTTAAACCAAAGGATGAGGATTACATGATTGTAGAGAATTTAAAACACTGAGAGAGTCTGTATAGATGATAAAATTTTTATCCCGGCTATTAGAAATTTCTTCTAAAGCATATAAAAGAGAACTTATTTCTGCAGTAAAAACTGAACAGGAGGGGTGAAGTTTGAACGAAGAAACTATATGAGGAAAAACAACAGCAAAAGAGGCATGAGCAGCCGATTTTGAGCCGTCGGTAAAAACTGGAATAAAATTTTGATATTTTTCTCTGTGTTCTAGGAAAATTTCTTGAAAAATAATATTTGCTGTATCAGACTTGATAAAAGTTTGAAAAGGATTTAAATATTGTACTGGAGGAATTTTCCAAGGTGGAAAAGAATTTTCCGGCTGAGGAGCTGCATGCAGATACAGTAGATTAAGGTCTGAAAGAATATTATGAACTCTCGTAAAAAAGACAGGGATGAATGATTTTCGGGCGTCTTGCAAGCGAGCTAAAAAAGGGCGAAGTTTAAAATCATGAAATGGATGATTAATGCTCGATTGAATTTTAAAATAATAATGAAGGGATGAAAATTGTCTTCTTAATTCAAGAGATGGTTCATAGGTCTCAACATACAAGCTTTTAGCAGGGGATGTCCTAAAAGCACCTGAACAAAGACGGAGAGCTATGTGATGAATAGGATCCAGTTTATGTAAAATACTTTTTCTAGCAGAACCGTATATTGAGGAACCATAATCCAGCTTGGAAAGTACAACGGCCTTGTATATTTTAATCATAGAATTTCTGTCGGCTCCCCATGCTGTAGTTGATAAGACTTTTAAAATATTTAAAGACTTTTCACACTTTTTACGTAAAAGTTTTATATGAGACTGAAAGGTGAGTTTTTTATCAAAGATAATGCCCACAAATCGAATTTCATTTAAAAACGGTACTGGCTGATCATACAGTTTCAGATCAGGATCAAAATGAAGGTTACGTTTCCGACAGAAGTGCACACCGGCCGTTTTCAATGTTGAGATGGTAAAACCATTAGTGTTCGTCCATTGGGTAATATTATTTATTGCGATCTGCAATTGTCTTTGTATAAAATTCATATGCATCCCTGTACAAGAGATATACAGGTCGTCAACATATAAAAAACCCTTCACAGAAATTGGAAGTAGTTTTAAAATGTTATTTATTTTTAAAATAAAAAGAGTGACGCTTAAAACGCTGCCTTGGGGAACACCCTCTTCTTGTACAAAAGAATCGGAAAGTTCAGATTCCACCTTAACACGGAATTTTCTAAGCTTTAAAAAATTTCGAATAAAAACAGGAAGATTTCCTCTTAGTCCCAGATCATATAAATCTTTTAAAATTCCATATCTCCAAGTTCGGTCGTATGCCTTTTCGATGTCGAAAAAAATGGCAACTAAGTGCTTTCTTTGTAAAAAGGCTAGGCGAATCTCGGATTCAAGAACAAGAAGATTATCAAGGGTGCTCCGTCCTCTTCGAAATCCACTCTGCGACAGGTGAAGTAAGTTATTTGCCTCCAGATAAAAAATTAGCCTTCGATTTATCATTTTTTCTAGCAATTTACAAAGACAACAGGTCAAAGCTATGGGTCGATAATTTGATGGATTTGTTGGATCTTTGCTTGGTTTTAGTAAAGGAATTATTATTGCTTGTTGCCAAAAAGTAGGAAAATATTGTTCTTGCCAGATACGGTTATAAAGATATAATAAGCTTTTTTTCGACTCTGTTGTTAAGTTTTTTATCATAGAGTAACTAATGTTGTCAGGTCCAGGAGAAGAATCATGGACAACGGCAAGGCACGATTGGAATTCTAAAAACGTAAAATCGCTGTTGTAGGGCAGGTTAGTCTGAGAATTAAAATATAGTTTTTGCTTTTCTGCTTTCTCTTTGTATTTCAAAAACGCAGGAGGATAATTTTTACTGCTGGACGTATGAGCTAATGTTGAAGCTATGGAATTTGCAATATCTTTTGTGGATGATATGGTGTTGCCTTTATCAATTAAAATTGAAACATGATTAGAATGAAAAGCACCTGAAGCTTTTTTAACTTTATTCCACAAATGATGGCTAGATATTGTTGAAGTGATTCCAGAAACGAATTTTTGCCAGGAAATTTTTCTACTACGTCGTTGGATTTTTCTGGATTCTGCTCTAGATTTTTTAAATTTGATAAAATGTTCAGTAGAGGGATAACGGCGAAAATTATTCCATGCCTTTTTTTGTCTTTTATATGCTTGTTGGCAATTAGCATCCCACCATGGCTTGTTTTGCTTCCTACGAACTCCAGATTTCTTTGGAATAGTGTTATCTGCTGCCTCAATTATAATACTGACAATATGTTTCAGAGCTTCATCAATAGTGGAAAATTTAACTATTTCTGAATTGATATTAGCCAGAGAGGTGAATTTTTGCCAATTTGCTGCATTTAAAACACATTTGGATGGTCGGAAATAACTAGCTGCATTGTGCCTACTGTCGGTCAAAATTAAAGGAAAATGGTCGCTATTATAAAGATCATTGTCAACAGTTAAACTGTAAAAAGGCAATAAAGACGGAGAGCAAATAGTGAGATCAACAGAATGAAAAGTTCGTGTTGGTAAATGAAAATGCATTTTTTCGTCAGAATTTAAAATGCATAAATTATGATCTGCAAGAAGTTGTTCGACTTGCTGACCACGTGAATTTGATTCAGTGCTTCCCCAAAAGGGACTATGACCATTAAGATCGCCCAAAATAATGAATGGAGAAGGCAATTGGCAAAACAAATTATTTAGGTCCGTTTGACTGATTTGTTGTTTAGGTGGCAAATAGAGGCTACAGACAGTTATTAAATCTTTCATCTGAATTCGTACAGCTACAGCTTGCAAATTAGTGTTTAGATTAACTTGCATTGATGGAATATCCGTAGCGACAAGAATTGCCACGCCCCCAGAAAATCTGTTTTGAATATTGTGCTTGCTGAAAATATTGTAATGCCGTATGTTCTGCTTGTCTGTTTTAAGATAGGTTTCCTGGAGTGCAATGCAGGCAGGATGTTATTTGTTTATGATGTCTCTCAATTCTGAAGATTTATTCATGTACCCTCGACAATTCCAAGAGACGAATGTAGACATAAAGATTAAAAAAAGGCAAGGGAAAAAAGAGACTGCCTTCAGTAAATAGAAAGGATGAAGGCAAGAGAGCATCAACCTTTTGGCTTTTTAAAAAATTTTGATTTAAAATTGTCTGTTGAAATATTAGTGGGATCAGAATCCACTTTGTCCTCATCCATATCACTTATACTGTCATCAGATGGATGAATTTTAAAATGTTCTTCCTTTTCTTCAATTTTATTTATTTCTTTTGCTTTGGGTGTCTTTTTTTCTTTGAGCATTTTTTCCTTCATTAAAACTTTTTTTTCTTTTTAAGAGAAAAGGAAGACGTTTCTTCCCAAGATTTTTTTATTTCCAGAATGGCAAGGTAGTCAGTCTTTTTTATTGTTATGGTATTAGGATCTGCTTTGCGGATTGCAGGAGTATTTGTTTCTATATTTATCAATGATTGGTTTTGTGAATTGCGGGGTTCTGAAGTTGAAGCGGTTTTGGTGTTCTTTCGCCTACTATTTTGCGTGCTTCTGAAAATGAAATACCTTTTATTATTATGATGGTTTGAATTTCTTTTTCTTGTTTGTAGCGTGGGCAAGAACGGAAGTAAGATGGGTGATCGCCTTGACAGTTATAACATTTTTGTGTGGTAGATGTACAGTTTTTACTATTGTGATCTGGGAGGGAGCATCGAGCGCAAATTTCTTTATCTCCCCTGCAAGCTGTAATAGAATGACCAAATTTTTGGCATTTAAAGCAGCGGAGTGGTTCTGGAATATATGGTTTAACTGGGCAATTGATATAGGCTATTTTTACAGATTTCGGTAAAACTGGAGTATTGAATGTTAGTATTAAATGTTTAGTAGGAATATTTTGATTATTTTTTTTAATTATAATCCTGCGAACTGCTATTACTTTTTGATCTTTTAAACTATCCAAAAGGTCCTCTTCAAGATCTCTCTGGAATTCTTTTTCAGATACGACACCTCTGGAATAATTAAGGAAACGGTGGGAAGAAACAGTGACATCGATGTCCCCTATCTTTTTTAACTTTGTAATATTTTTAGACTGTTGGTTGTTTTTTACTTCAATAAACAGGCTTCCATTATTTAACTTTTTTATATTTTGTACTTCTCCGACAACGCCAAGTATGGATTTATGTATCAAAATTGGTGACACAAATTTTAAAGATTTTTCAGAATTGACAACAAAAAATTTTAAAAAAGCATTACTGTGGTGAAGAACATTAGTACCCATGCGATATAGAAAAGAATTCGGGCCCGACGGCATCGCCCACCACGGAGCCCAACAAGGGATGGCAGTTACCGGATAGGTTCACGGCTCTGGAAAATCCCAACCTCGGCACTTGCCATAATGCTAGCCGGAACCTATACGCTCGGAGTCACCCCCGGGGACAGTGACCACCCTTAACGCCAAGCCCAAGGAGTGACCCCTTCGCTTGATCCCCTTGAGCAGCCCAGTTAGATGCCTGGGATACAGGCCGATTGATACACCGGAGACCGAAATTTACCACCCGTCTAATGGGTCGCCACGCACGGCCAACACGTGGGGGTATTTGCTGTCCATGAGAAGCAGGAAGCAAACAGAGCGGCGACCGCTTCTCATGGAGAGCTCCCTCGCCTACCCTCGAGGGAAAGAAGAACGACAGCTAAAAGCAGAAGACGGAGGGCAGAATAAACATAAAGGGAGTAAAGATCCCTGGGAACCTCGGGATTGGGACACCCGTACTCACCTATAGCAGGTGAGCCCCTGAGGGGGAAGGGAAGTGAAGAACAGGGACACGCCTCCGGGTAATACTGTCCGTCGGCGTGAAAATGGCGCGGGCTAAGCGTTGGTGCTTCACTCTAAACAACCCCACCCTGGAGGATCACCCACCCTTCTGGTTCACTGACGATGAAAGCTATGGATTTCAATACGAACAGGGAAAAGAGGGAACGTACCATATTCAAGGATTCGTAACATTTAAAGAAAGAAAACGATTAACTCAACTCAAACAGATGACAACAAAGGCTCATTGGGAGGTGATGAAAGGCTCATTGAAACAAAATGAGGAGTATTGTTCAAAACAAGAAAGTAAAGTAAGCGAGTTTTTTCCTAAAAACTTAAAAAAGGAAGAGGAGAATGCATTAGAAAAACTGCAAAGAGATTGTCATGATTATGACAACTTATTTTCGATTTACAAAGAAAACTTTCTTGTCGGTTCCATACTTTTATTCAAAAGGAATGGTAAATTCACGATACAGGAATGGTAAATTCACGATAAATCCCATTGGCGGCCTTAACTTTGTTCCACAAAATTTTACTGGAAGTGGAATATGTTATGGAGGAAACAAAAGATGCCCATGATTCCCTCTGACTTTGACGGCGAACTTTGCGAGCAAAGGCTTTGGCTCGTTTAAAAGCAATTAGATTTTTTGTCGTTGGGTACCTTCTAAAAACGTTCCAACGTTTTAGTTTTAAAACTGTCGCGACAAGCTTCATTCCACCATGGTCTTCGAAATTTTCTGAGACGTGGGGAACTTTTTGGTATGGTTTCATTAGCGGCGCTCATTATGGTATCAATAATATGTTGCACTGCTTCCGAGATATCCGCAGTTCTGACCATTGTCTCTGAAATATTTGAAGTTCCGAGAAAGCATTCCAGTTTGCACGCTGGAATATGAAACGAGGGGAACATGGTGTCACATCATTAATGTCATTTTGTGAAACTATTACAGGAAAGTGATCACTATTATAGAGATCATTTTCAACTGTGAGATTGAGCAAAGGGAGGATCTCAGGAGAGCAAATGGCCAGATCAAGATTATGGAAGGTTCTTGTGAGTTTGTGGAAGTAAGTTTTCTCGTTATTATTTATCAGACAGAGACAGTTATTTGATAGGAACTGCTCTATCTGTCGCCCACGAGAGTTTGTGCTATCCGAACCACACAAGGTACTATGTGCGTTGAAATCGCCAAGTAGGATAATAGGTGAAGGAAGCTGGTCCACTAAATTGTCGAGTTCTTGCTGACTGATAACATCATGAGGCGGAAGATAAATGCAACAAACTGCGACTAACGTTCTTGCATGAACCTGTACTGCCACAGCTTGCAGGGAAGTATGTAAACTGAGTGGTGTGCTTGGGTACAAGTTTGACGTAAACATACAGACACCTCCACAACTGTGAGATCCTGTTTCTACATCTTTTCTAATACAGTTAAAACCACGCAATTTTAAAGGGATGTTTGGTGTCAAGAAAGTTTCTTGCACACAAAAACAGATTGGATGAAATTTGTTAAGAATATTCTTGATGTCATGAAGTTTGGAACGAATGCCGCGACAATTCCAAGAAAGGAAGGTACCCATTAAGAAATTTTATTTCGAAAAGAGGAATTAAGAGCAATGATTGGAGTTGTTGAAACTTCACAACTCATGTCAAATTCAGCTTCATCCTCAGAAGGATGGAGTTTTAAATCGGGACTATTTGATAAGCCTCCAAAAATGGACGTCAAGTCCTTATGGGCTATACCTCTACTAGCAAGTCCCAATGCAACAGAATTTTTGGTGCTTGATTTCTTTAACTGCGAAGACAAGTCTGTCTTCGACAGTCCACGTTTTGCAAGCTTTAGTGTAAGAGATTTTACCGGCTTTGTTTTTCGTTTATTTTTGTCTAGCTTTTCAGTCTCAGGTGTGTTGCCAACCGATTTTTCTGTATCGGAATCAGATGACTGCTTAGGAGAGATCATGCGGGTGGTATTTTGAGCACAGTTGGAACAGGTACAATTTTCACAAAAGTTTTTCCGTACTATAGATGCGTAACTTACGCCAGGGGAGGGTGTTTGTGCAAGAACTTTCTTTCGAGCCTCAGGATATGGAATATTTTCTTTAATTTTAGTTGCTGTGATTTGTTTTTCGATTTTCCAACGTGGGCATAAGCGGGAGAAGGACGTATGTTCGCCTTTACAGTTCACGCACTTCTCTGGTGCTGAACAATCCTGGCTCTCATGTCCTTTCTTAGCACAGCGGGCACAAGTGACGGTCCCACGGCAGTTTGCTTTCGAATGCCCAAAACGCTGACATTTAAAGCATCTGAGAAGATTCGGTATATATGGTCTCACGGAAAGCTTAATGTAGCCTGCATATATGTAGTCCGGGAGTTTAGGGGACAAAAAATTAAGTATATGATGTTTAGTCTCAGAAGTTTGTCTATCTCGCCGGATGGTAATACGGCGGACATGTGTGACACCTTGCGATTTTAATTCCTCGGCAATTAAATCTAGAAGTAAGGTGAAAATCTCTCCACATGTAATAACACCTTTTGATGTATTTAAAGATGTGTGTGGGGATACCTTGATTGGTATAGTTGCTAAAGCCTTTAACTTTTGTATGTTCTGTGCTTGTTTCGTGAATTAATCTCAATCAGCAAGTCGCCAGAACGCATCTTACGTATTGACGTCACATCACCAATTGTAGCACTAATTGCTTTCTTCGCCAAAAAAGGGGAAACTTTCAAATGTCTCACTTTCAGAAATTCGTTTTATTACATAATATCGATCAAAATGTTGGTTTACAGAAAAAGTGTTAGGAACTATGCGATGCCCACTAAAGGGACCCTTCTTGGGAGGAGCCATGCGATATGAAAATTGATTCGGGCCTGATGGCACCGCCCACCACGGAGCCCAACAAGGGATGGCAGCCACCGGCTCTAGATGCCTAGCCTCGGTACTTACCATAGTGCTAATCGGTACCTATATGCTGGGAGTTACCCCCGGGGACAGTGACCACCCTTAACGCCAAGCCCAAGGAGTAACCCCTTCGCTTGATCCCTAGCAGCCTAGCCACTCAGGTGACTAGGTACCAGCCGATTGATACACCGGGGACCACAGTGCACCACCCGTCTGTCAAATGGGTTGCCACGCACGGCGAACACGTGGGGTTTTGGCTTCCATGAGAAGCAGGAAGCAAACAGAGCGGCGACAGCTTCTCATGAACTCCCTTGCTTGCCATCGAGGGAAGAAAGAGATACAGCAGACAGCAGCAGGTTTAGGAGAGAGGAAACATAAAGGGAGTATAGATCCCTGGGTGCCTCGGTATTGGGACACCTGTACTCACCTATAGTAGGTGATCCCCTGAGGGGCATTGTGAAGAAATATTTAATAAATTTGCTGTGCTTTTAAAGCATAAGAGATTCCATGCTACATCCAGAATTCTAATCCTCTGTTCCATCTGCAGAAAATCCTTTTCCTCCATTCAATGTTACAGGTGGCATAAGAAAATTTTTCATGGAAATTTCAAAGAAAAATTTCCCTATGCTGAATGCAAAAATGTCTTTTTTATTAAAAGTAAACTATATATGCATATTTAAAAAAGTCACTCTAATTTATTTAAAACAAATGAAAGCTTAATTTTTAACTCTTGGAGTGATTTCGAAAACTGGAAGACAGAAACTGTACTAACGACTTCAACATCTTATATAAGAAGCAATATTCTTATTACACTACTATGTATACATTTCACCGTAGTGGATATTTCAGCTGTAAGAGCACAGGTCTTCGCCATATAAAGTTGCCTGGATCATGCAAAATAAATTCATATTGCCCAGCGTTCATACCTGTTAAAAGTTGTAACGAGACAGGCCAGTTCCATGTGAAATATTTTCCTACGCATATAGGCCGCGTCTTTGATGTAAAACATCTTCGGCTGTGTAACGAAAAAAGAGAAGAGAGCTGGTCAATTGATTACAGGTGTCCAAATTTCAAATATTTTAAATAATATTGAAGGCACATATTCTCCAACTAAGCGTTTGGCAGTAACAACTGCTCAGGATATAGAAACTTTGCAAATAAGTATCAAATAAATGGAGACATCATTAGAAATGAAAATGATGTTCTCTCTGTTGAGGCATGGATACATGAAATGTTGGCATTGGATCAGAATCCAATATTAATGAATAAATTACCAGGGTAAGGCAACTCTGAAATTCCTGATTTAGAAAAAGAGGATTTTATCTTGGGCTTTATGAATGAAGCCCAAGAGGAATTTTTTAAATATATGGAAATGAAATGTTGTGCAATGATTCTACTCATGGCACAAATAAATACAACATTCAATTGACTAGCCTGTTAATTAAAGATGATAATTGGGAAGGCTTTCCTGTTCCTTTTTTATGGAGTAACAGGCAACACGAAACAATAGTTGAATATTTGGTCTAGGAATTAATTCATGCGGTTTTACAAGCGATGGCTTAACTAGCTTATTGTCCCATAGTTTCGTTTGTTCAAACATAGCGTTTAAAACTACTGTTATTGGTCATCTAGTTTAGTATACGCCATTTGGTTTAAGAGTAAACAACAACAATTTTTATTCAACTGAAAATGTCAAATTTTGTGCCCGATAAAGTGTTTTTCTTCATTACTTTAACATGAAGAAAAGTGCTACCGAAAGTCATCGTATTTTGGTGGAAGTTTATAGTGACCATGCTCTAGCTGAGCGAACGTGTCAGAAGTGGTTTGCACGGTTTAAAAGTGGTGATTACGGCTTGGAAGACCAATAACGACCTGGACAGTCAAAAAAATTTGAAGTTTCTGAAATCTGGTGAAACTATTAATGGTGAACGTTATAGACTTCAGTTGATGCATTTGAAACAAGCTGTGGCCAGAAAACGACCAGAATGGGATAACAGACATAATAAACTTATTTTTCAACATGATAACGCTCGACCACATGTCGCAAAACCGGTCAAAACATATTTGGAAAATGTTGGATGGGAAGTGTTACCCCACCCGCCGTATTCATCAGACATTGCTCCTTCAGACTACTACTTGTTTGATTGCATGAATAACGATTTGCTTGGACAGCGGTTCACTTCTTCAGAAAATATTGAAAAATGGATCTCCGATTGGATCGCTTCGAAGAGCGAGGAATTCTTTCGACACGGAATTCGTAAATTGCCTGAAAGATGGGAAAAAGTAGTGGCTAACGATGGACAATATTTTTGATAACATATTTATGTATTTTGCTTTTGAAATAAAGCTTTAACTTTTTATTAAAAACCGCACGAATTAATTCCTAAACCAAATATTTTTTCAAAAAGTAAAAGCTCGGGTTGGAAACATAAAAGTTAATGCTTTTATGTCTGATGACTATAAAGCCTTCTATAATACTTGGTGTGCTATTTTTAGAAAACCAAACTTCTATGTTTTATGTGACTGGCATGAAAAAAAGAGCACTAAAAAACGTTTACCAACTGGAGCAACTAAAATAGTGAATGAAAAAATCCCTGAAATTTTAAATAGATTATTTGAGTTGATTAACGATACTGATGAAGCCACATTCAAAACTTTATTAAATATATTTGTATCTAAAATCCTTTCAAATGCCGACACATATAATTTGGTTGTTATTTTATCAAATATTACCGTAACCGAAAAGAGCAGCGGGCAGCTTGTTATCGTATTGATGCCAAATCTATACCAATATGACTGTGGAAAGATGGCGCAAAAACTTGAAATACAATAGTGATCTGCAAGGAAAATGTGGGGGACGATTGGACAAAGCTATACACAGCTTACTTAAAAATTTAAGGCTAAAGGTATTAAATAGATTGACTACTATTCAAAGAGGAAAACTAACTAAAAAAATGTGTGTAATTAGAAAAACGCACAAAATTGCTGATACACTGAAAGAACATTTCCAAACATTTATTCAGTCAGAAAATATTTGGATAATCAGATCATCGTTTGAAGTGGGAGAAATCTACAAAATTACAGTAAAAAAATCTTGATTCAGAACATAATTGCAATTTGGTTTGCAACATGAGCAATGTATGTCTGCATAAAATTACATGCACATGCTTAAATTATACCATCGAATACAACATGTGTAAACACATTCATGCATTTTTCTTAAAATAAAGACTTTTTCTAATATGCAACAAAATGGAATTTCTAATTCCCCCAGTACTGAAAAGGGAATTAAAGAAAAACAAGCAATCATTAAAGAAATGCCTCAACATAAAACACTAGAAATTTAAAATCCAGTGCAACGTCTTTAATAATTAGCTTTATACCCGAAATTCAGGAATGTTCTGAAGAAGAGTGTAAAGAATTCATTAAAGGTTTGTCAATATTAAAACACAAATGCGAAGCCATAAAAGCTGCAGAAAATTCTCAAAAAAACCTTTACCCGGTGGCTTCTACTTCTAGTCTAGAGCCGGTGGCTGCCTTCTCCTGTTGGGCTCCGTGGTGGGTGGTGCCGTTGGGACCCGACTCTTTTGTCCCTTTTGTATGGGCTTTCAAAATCTCACTGCTGTTTCCGCTGATACTAAGTTTTTTGTTATGTCTACTAACGATACGTTTCATGAAATGTCGCCATTTCTTGTGAATAAATTAATATTATCACACATTGGAGAGGTTAAAAACATAAAAAAGTTGAAATCTGGTGACTTACTAATAGAAGTATCAAATCCATCTCAAGCAATAACTCTTGGTAAACTAACATTAGGTGACCTGAAAATTAACGTTTCAATCCATAGAAATTTAAATTTTTCAAGAGGAGTCATTTCTGAGCCAGGTCTTAAGAAGCATTCTGAATCTGAGCTAGTTCATGAGCTATCAGATCAAAAGGTTTGCGCAGCTCGACGAATTAATATCAAACGTGATGGCAAATTAATTCCCACACAGCATGTTATTCTCACCTTTTCTACTCCTGAATTACCAAAATCCATTAGAGCAGGCTATTTAAGATGTCCGATAGAACCTTACATTCCTAACCCGATACGATGTTTCAATTGTCAAAAATTTGGTCATTCACGGCATGCTTGTAAGAGCCCAACAATATGTGCAAAATGCTCTATGGCCGGACATGATTCCTCCGACTGCATTTCCAATGACTTGAAATGCAAAAATTGTCAGAGAGATCATACAGCATATTCAAAATCTTGCCCTCAGTGGATTTTAGAAAGAGAAATAAAAACAACAAAAGTTCGAAAAAACATCTCTTTTGCCGAAGCTAGGAAACTGGTCACCGATCGCACTCCTAAACCAGGACTAGCATATTCCTCCGTTTTAAAACAATGCGCACATTGTGGTTTCATATCAAATTCAAATAATACAGGGAAAAAATCATTGCCACCAGCAATATTATCAGCTTCTACGTCTTCTGATAAATCTCTACAACTAGAAAAAGAGACGTCAGCTTCTATGAAAACACTTTCTGTAACATCACCTTCTCAGAAAAATAAATCCCAATCTCTTCAGCAAAAATTAACCATTAATATACCAAATCACAAGAATAACTCCAATGTGAAAACACCAGGACCTATAAAAGAAACTAAGGCAGCTAAAAGAGCTCGTCATGCTGCATTAAAGAAAAATAAAGATTTACAAAATCGAACAGTATCTAAAGATGATTTTTTGATAAAAACGAGAAAGACAACAAAACACCCACCAAATATTGACCCACCGCTTAGTATTCATCCATCGGATGATGATATTCTGTCTACAGCTAGCGAGACAGATACTATTCCATCTTCTCCAAAAAGTCTCAGAGCTTGGTGTTCTTTTCCTTCCTTTTGGGTTTCTGCATGGCAAGCTTTGTTTCTTGTAATTGTCGTGGTATTTCAGATTTAAAAGACATCATTAACTCTCACCAACCTTCCATCATTGCCCTCCAAGAAACTTATCTAAAGCAGGGAGAAACAATTTCATTGAAACATTATAATCTCATACAGAAAACTGGTTTGGGCAATAGTTTCGGGAGAAGTAGCTTTGCTAATGTCGAACTCGTTCCCGCCCTCCCCGTTAACTCTAAATACTTCATTGCAAGCGGTAGTTACTCAGATTCACACTCACTCATTAATCACAGTTTGCAGTCTTTATGTACCACCAAATACATTCGTTGATCAAACTGACCGTAATAACCTCATATCCTAGCTTCCTGAACCTTTCATAATTCTTGGAGATATGAATGGCCACAGCCCTCTCTTGGGTAATACAGATACTAACGCTCGTGGTCTGCAGATGGAGAAGTTGTTAAATGATAACAATCTTTGTATTCTTAACAAAGATGAATATACATACTTTCACGAACCAACTAAAACCTTTCACTCCATTGATCTTGCAATATGTTCTCCGTACCTTGTACCTTATTTTACTCTAAATATTGATAATGATCTGCATAATAGCATCATTTCCCTCTAATTATATCAGATATAAGAAGACAAAGTTCTTCTATTCATCGAACACCAAACTATAACTTTAACTCAACCAACTGCAGTAAATTTAATTCTCTCGCTATCATAAATGAAGAAATGGTCTCTCAAAACAATATTGATACCGCTGTTAATACTGTCACTGAAGTCTTAATTGCCGCAGCTGATCTCTCGATAAGTAAATCCGCAAACACTTTTAAAAAACAAAGGAAGGTCTGGTGGAATTCAGATTGCCACGAAGCGCACAAAAAACAAAGGAAGGCTTGGTGTCGATTTCGCCGAAACCCAACAACCACAAACTTAATAGAATATAAGCGAGCAAAAGCTAACTCGCGACGAATACAAAGACGTAGCAAGCGAGAATCTTGGGAACGGTATATCAATAGCATTAACTCTACAATATCAAGCAGAAAATTAGGGGAAAGAGTTAAAAAAACATGTGGCATTTTCGAATCGAAAAGTATACAAATTCTTTATAATAATGGTGCTCCAGTTACATCTTTAAAAGACATCGCTAACTGCATTGCTTCCAAATTAGCTCAAATTTCAAACAGTAAAAATTATTTGACTCCTTTTTCACACCATAAAGCTACAGCAGAAAATCAAGAACTTAATTTTCAATCATCTTCATATACTCCCTACAACATTGATTTCAGTTTCTTTGAACTAAAGCGTTGTCTTTCAGAAATTCATAAATCGTCCCCCGGTCCAGATAATATCAGTTATCTTATGATACAGCACCTATCTAATACCTCCTTGCATAACTTACTATTTCTCTACAATAGAATTTGGCGTGAACACTCTTTCCCATCATCTTGGTAGGAAGCTATTGTTATACCTATTCTAAAAACTGGGAAAGAACCATCAAATCCACGTAATTACCGACCAATCGCTCTTACCAGCTGCTTAGGCAAAATTCTTGAGAAGATGGTAAATAGACGCTTCGTGAATTTTTTGGAAGCAAATAAGATTTTAAGTCCCTTTCAAAGTGGGATCAGACAGGGACGCTCGACATTAGATAACCTCCTTGCATTAGAAACAGAAATCAGAAACGCATTTATTCGCAGACAACATACAGTAGCAGTCTTTTTTGACATAGAGAAGGCTTACGATCGTGCCTGGCGTTTTGGTATCCTTCGTGATCTTTATGAGTGCAATCTGCGAGGAAATTTACCAATTTTTATCCGGAATTTTTTAACATTAAGAAAATTTAGGGTAAAAATCTGTGATGAACTGTCCAATTATTTTGTTCAAGAGGGCGTACCCCAGGGAAGTGTTCTTAGTGTAACACTTTTCGCCCTAAGAATAAACGGCATTCTATAACAACTTCCACTCTCTGTGAAAGGCTTTCTTTATGTTGATGACCTGTACATATCTTGTACAGGATATAATATTAATTTTATAGAACGACAACTGCAATTAGCTATGAACCGAATTCAGAAATGGTCAACTTTTAATGGATTTACATTTTCTACGGAATAAACATCATGCATACACTTTTGTCGAAAACGCCGCCTCCATCCAGAACCTGAGATAAAATTAAATGGCAAAGTAATTAATGTCGTCAAAGAACTTAAATTTTTGGGAGTTATATTTGAAAAAAAACTAACTTTTCGACCACACGTAATGCAATTACGCAAAAAGCTTGACAGAAACCTAAACATCATAAAAGTGCTTTCAAATACAACTTGGGGTGCTTCAAGAGAATGTTTGCTCCGCGTGTATAGAGCAGCTGTTCTCTCAAAAATAGATTATGAGTGTGTGATATATGGATCGGCCAGACAAAGTGTGCTGAAGATACTTGACCCCATTCATCATTCTGCTTTGCGACTTTGCAGTGGAGCATTTCGTACTTCACCTGTAGAAAGTCTATATGTTGAGTGTTCTGAGAATTTTCTCGACTATAGACGCAAAATGCTTACTCTTCAATATTATTTTAAAATTTTATCTCTTTCCGAACATTCCTTTTTTAAATACAAACAAAGTCAATTTATACTGCGCTTGCAAAATGCAAGACCATCCATCATTCCTTCATTTTTCACTAGAGCAATAAAAATTCAAAGAAATTTAAACTTGGATAATATAGATATTACACCGAATTCAAAATATCTCAATCCATGGAGTTCGCATGGATTCAAATACTTAAATCCATTTAAAATATTCGACAAGTCTAACACAGCTTCTGCAGTTTACCAACAGCTTTTTGCACATCATCGAGAAATATACAAAAATTTCATTCCAGTGTTCACAGATGGTTCAAAATGCTCTTCTCGTACTTCATTTGCTTGCGTTTTTGTCAATTCCATAATCTCATTCGAACTTCATCCATCATGTTCGGTTTTTACTGCAGAAATTTTTGCTATCCTTTATGCATTATCACAAAATTCTAATGGTTCCCCAGACAATTATATTATCTATTCAGACTCGCTGAGTGTTTTAGAGTCCTTAACATCACTTCAGCCACATATTAACTTTTGAAATTTGTGAATTACACGATACTCTTACATGTAAAGGCTATTCAATCCTATTTTGCTGGGTTCCCTCACATGTAGGTATACCGGGCGATGAATTGGCTGACGAAGCAGCGAAATCGGCTACCAACCTTTTAAATGACCCTGTTCCATTTAACGACATCAAGAGATACATGAAAAACATTCTAAATCTGGAATGGCGATCAGACTGGGACAGAAAAGAGGTAAATAAGCTTCATTCTATTAAACATTCCATCGAAGTTTGGCTCAGTTTACCTAGCAGAAAATTGGATACAATTATTACTCGCTTAAGAATTGGCCATACGAGACTTACACATAAACATTTATTGTTGGGGGAGCCCGCACCTCGTTGCACAATATGCAAATGCATTTTGACAGTTCGACACATTCTTATAGAGTGCCCACGTTTTAATTCTCAACGAGTTCAATATTTTCATTCGCCTCACCTTGTTTTAAAAGATATCCTTAACAAAGTTCCTCATCCTCATCTTCTTACCTTTTTAAAAATGATTGGATTCTTCTATTTTATAAGAATATTGTTCACTCTCTTTTAATGCTTCAAATCTTTACAACAGTTTTTTTCCCTCTAGAATAGAGTATTTGTGACAATGAGCAGAGGTTTAGAATAACCTTTGAGAATGTGACCATGCACCTTTTCAATAAACCATATGTTTGCATATACCTTATGGTTGGCGCTGCATATCAAAAATGGTTTTAGCGCCAGTAAACTACATCAAACTCAAACTCTACTTCTAGCAGATTGAAAAAAATTACACACCAAAGAACATTCTCTTTGAAAAAGAAAAAAAACCTGTAAAGAAATTGCAAACAAACAACAGGCAAGCTGATACCTTAACACTAAACCTACCGGCATTTCACCGATACATTGAAACTGCCATTGGAAGCCGGTCATTTGACCGGCTCGTGGTAGCTTTAGTGTTAAGTAATATCATTTTGTCAAAATCCGAGACATATGAGGTACCAAGAGAAAATACAGCCTCAGATCACGCATATTTTAAAAAATTGTAATGATTTGCCTTCCAAGTCAAAAAGAAAAGTTGATTTTTAAATATTACATTAAGGGTTAGTGTATATTATTTCTTCAAATCTTCACACTTTATTGTGTACACTTGTAGTTTCGAAAATTGCACTGCGAACTTTGCTTCAAGGTTTCTCAATTTTAATGTACGTACTTCTAGCTTCTGTTCCTTGAACACTGATGCAAGCTTTTGTAATTTAACATGTATATTTCTAGATTTTGTATGAGAATCTGATTTTAAGGCTGTAAACTTTCAAATCTGAAGTCAAGGGTAAAATAAATATGTTTACTACCTGACTTTCTCTTTATCCTCATGTAAATAAACTATTATCTGTATCATTGCTTGAATGTTTCTATTATGCTAAATATTTAATTTGAATTTCTAAATAGCAGATGCTTTTGGCTATGTTATGTGTTGTGCCTTTTATCTTCATCAGTGTGTATATAAATCATTCTTAGTTTTCTGTGAAGTGTCTTTATATGAAGTAGAAAATTTTGATGAAAAAGCTTCAAAGTTTCTCAATTTTAATGTACATACTTCTAACTTTTGTTCCTTGAACACTGATACAAGCTTTTTGTTGTAAGAAGACATCAAAACAGAAGATACAATGCCTGGGAATTCAACTATTT
>JAPMOR010075010.1:0-13228 GCA_026543865.1 Argiope aurantia
AAAAAACTCGAATTTTTGTAAAAATACGTTGACAAAATTTTATTTTAAAATGAATGTCACGTTATTTAAATCAAAGTGAATTTTTATTCATTACAAAGTTGATCACCGTCATTATATTGTTTCCAGGAATATTTCAGTAACTATCTTTAAACAAATATTGAATTCATCCGTAAAATTTTAACATACTTTTTATCCTGACTAAACAAACTATAAATGCTCCTATTAAGTATAATTGCTCCACTTTTATACTAATTAATACGGAAGCCCTCAAAGTGCGTAACGTGCTCAAGTGTGCTTTTAACGCAGACGTGAAGCCAGTGAAATGATCCTATCTTATAAGTGCTCATACAATCAAAGAGGATCGAATGCAACTCAATATCCGTAGTTTGCAGCTTAAGGTAACATAATGTGACTGTAAAGCTTAGTATAACTAGAACTAAATACAAAGCAATCCAGTAAAGAAGCGTGAGGGAATATTCCTTTACATGTAAAAGAAGTCTGAATAAAAAACATTGTGATCCTTTTCATCCAGCAGGAGAGGACCAATTAAACATTAATATCTGGAAAATCATGCTTCGCTCGAATTTTTTGTTTTTGTTTGTTTGTTTGGATAAAATATTTAGATACAAATCACATGCTAATTACATATGGATATTTTTCAATCTTACCTACAAATGAACTAGGCATTTAAATAAAAAAAACTCGTTAATTCACTTAGTTTAACATGTTATTCGAAACAGTCTGCTATATTTCAGTATTGGTTTAACAGTTTATTTATCATTATTCATATTTTTGAACTTACACTCGGTTTTACCGTGGTGAAATCGGGTCCAAGATGGCGCTATATGACATTGTATGCATGAGAACAGATAGGAAAAGGGCTCATAAAAAGAAAATTGTGTAAAATAGCGTTTTCAGGAAAGGTACCTATATAGATAAACGTAAAAAGCAAAAATGTGAAATATAAATACATAAGTAAAAAAATTATGAAAAAAGCAACTCGAACCAAGGACTTGCATACCTGCAACACACGTCTCATTCATGTTGTTTTGCACGGCTCACACTTCGAAGTGGAATTTGAATATATTTATTCTAATAGTTAGTTATAAAAGAAAAGAGTTTTTTTTTGTGTGTGTGTAAAATTGTATTTTTTTTTTCAGAAAAGACTTCTATATAGATAAATTTAAAAATCAAAACCTTACCGAAACGTAAAATTTGATCGAAATTATTGGAGCTGTTTCCGAGATAAATGAAACAAATTTATATATGTGCAAAAATTGCTCGTTTAAATTTATAAGACATGATTCTTTTTCATTCTGCGGATAAAGTACAATAATTGTACCTCATCTGTTTAATTGTTAAGCAGTATGACCCTTCCCCATCCTTAAATAAAGAACAATTAGACAGTAGTCTTTCCTCTTTATTCTTCACCATCCTACAAATGAGGAATGTATTATCTGCATTATGCTGCAGATGTACATTATAGACCTCTTTCATTCTGCAAAAGAGGGATGATTAAACAGTATAAATCATTTTGTCTATATGAGAAATAATTTAAAAATATGATGGTTTTCTACTGATGATTAATGAGGGATCGCAGTTAAAATTTCGACTTCATGACCAGGTTGCTCCGAATTTGAAACCCTATTCGGGTCGTTGAAAAGTATATGGATTAGTACTCTCATGCTTAAAGCATGCTGAATGCTTGACAGATATTGAATTTGAACTTTCCCACATTTGCATCAAAAGTTTCAAGATCATAGCTCCTGTCATTTCTGTATTGCAGAGTTTTGCCAATTTTGTCAAAGAAAGCTAAGCAAAGGATCTTTATCAACGTCTGACAAAAGTTTGGTGATACTTAAGTTTAATTAAATTTTATGCATAAGATTTTATGAGTCATACAAGTTTTTATGAATTGTTGAAATGTTTTGAACATGGCCATGAAAATGTCGAATATTTTTACATCCCAAGTATTGGTAAATGTCAAAGCAGCCAAAGTGTGCCTTCAGCATGTACATAAAAAGTCACCAAATCACTATTCAAGAATTATATGAAGTTGTGCAGCATTAGCTTTTCCCTTGAGAAATTGAATTTTAGACATTCGTTTGCCAAGTTTAAGTAAACAGTTCTTTGTAGACCAAACCGAAGATCGGTTTTTATTCCTCCTTGATATACTTGAAATGAAGGATCCTCTAAAATTAAGGAATTTTTTTTAAAAAAATGCGGTTTATATCTGTGATTCAAACATTTAAGGAAGGTGAACACAGCTTTCAACTAAACTTTCTTTGCCATAATAATATGACGAAAACGCAATGCAATATTTATTAAATGCATTTCTATACCGAAACGGTGACAGCTACGACCTCGTAGCTCGACCAGCTACTTTCGATATAAGGTTTAAAATAAATGTTAATCAAGTACTTTCACTCGGCAAGTTACAATCTTGAACATAAGGTACCAATCCCAATACTTTTTTTTAATTTTTTTATCATATCTCGTTTACAAATCTGATACGCATTATATCTGGCATCGAAGATTTAGAACTATCCCGGTGGTGTGATAAGAAACTTTGTTGAGGAAGGATCAATTCATATGTTGTTCACGTCCAATGATCACGGTTGTTATCCTCCATAAAATTATGAGGTTCACCCACAAAATTTTTTGTGCTGCGTCAAATCAGAAAATTACTATAATTAAACTAACTAAGCTGGAATTAAGATCAAAGCCTTGGTAAAAAAATGTAGAAATAAAATCCAATGTTACTTAAGTACACTAAATATCTTTAATATGTGTTTCAAGGAACTGACGTAAAATGACACATAATCGAAATTTTACTATAGCCTTTATAATACCTTGAAATTTAGAATGATCTCCATATTTATGTTTTTTAATAAGGCTATATTAACATGGAACTGATCCCCATTAGAAAGGTCCATATACAAAATACAAAGAACATATGTAAGACAAAATAATACGGTTCAAATTTCTAACAATTTTCTGGAATTATGAATACGAATTTATGTTAAATTATTTACCAGCTCTTAAAACCATCTCTTTGTATACTTTATTTACATTAAAGCAAAAGAAAAACCGTTAAAAATGTGTACTAACTTTTCTTCATAATGCTGCGAAACAAAAATAGAAGCCCTGTATTATGTTAGTATAAGAGAAAATAGATGAGGAACCATTCCAGCTGCTTTATCTTCGCTTTAAATAAATTTCTTCTTCAGAACTAGTAGCAGATTTCCATCTAGTCAAAGTAGATTCCGAAGGGACGCCGTCCTGGCATAGGAGTAGTGTGTCTTCCCTGTGATCTGGGCATACCAGTTCGGGCATGGTTATTCTTCTTCTGTGTTCTATTTGTGAGGTGTATGAATGTGCCCCCCCCCGGTAAGAAAAAGGGTTGTGCTAGCGAATGTGACGCATGAAGTAGTTAAGTCGTACTCTTGGTCCTAGTCGGCGCAACTGAAAAAACAAGAGACGCTCACTCGGCTTAAATCGCTGACAGATAACTGTCAGCGGGATTGTAAAGTGCCATAAGTCACAACATAACAACAGATTCCGAAGGCAGCTGGGTTGCGTAGGAGTTCCAAAGAGGTCGATTCAAAAATTTATTTTTCTAGTTGCCAAATAAATACAATTTAAAAAATAAGCCAATTATAAAAAATTAAGATAATATTAAATCTGTTTCTAGCATAATTGATAAGATTCCTTCTGAATTTCATTACGTTTTTTTTTGTAATTAGCTAATTATAAACCCTAAACTTCTGTTTCAATGATATTTTGTACAGACACGAGTGCTAGTCAGTCTTGAGCCATACTAAATAATTTTTTTAACAAATTCATTTATATAAAATTAAAGAAATAAAAAAACCTGAATTAAATCATTAGCATGCTGATTAAATTAAAAATATATTGAAATGTGTAACTAAATAGACGTGCTTATTAAAAAAAGGGGTCTCATAATATGCACTGTTTAGGTTGCAAAAATCCAAAATCTGCCACTGTTCAGGACTTAAAAATAAAAGACATTATAAAAGTTAATAACGACTAAATTTTATGCTTTCATTCTACAGTTTATCAAATATGACGATATGTAAAAATTTCCAAGGTACCAAAGTTTAAACTATAACTGAGATTCAAATTTTTCATTTCCTGAATGATAGAAAATGCTTGATTTCATTTAAACGGAACTCTATCTATATATTATTTTAATCTCATAAACAGAGTTCTCTTCACAAAAAATTCGAACACTTGTAGCAAAAATAAAGGAATAGTTAAAAATGTGTTTTTCTTCTAATTTTAAAGTAATTCGTGAATATTTAATTTTCACTTTTAAATATTGAATATAAATTCATTTATATTTTTTTTTCTGTGCAACTCCATTAAATAAATGAAAAAAATGCTAATTAAAAATAGAATTTAATAGCAAAAAATTAAAGGAGATTCTTTTCCGGAACATCACAGATTAATTTCATTTGTCTATATTATTTTTGAAATTTTACTCTTTATTACAACAGAGATAGCGTGCATACAAAAATGCATTCAAAATATATCGCAGTTTCCATGTGTATAAATGGAGTAGCTAAAAAATATAAGTGTTGAGGTAAAATATGCAAAACAATATTTTGAACTACTTTTTAAATTTAAAGAAAAATTTTATTTGGAAATGAAATCGATGTCACTGCAAAACTCATTTTTAAATTTTGAAGTAGATAATAGCTTAAACAATACCTTCTGTGCGATGAAATTTTCTGAAGTTATTGTATAATTATGTCAATATTTCCTTTAATATTTAATTAAAATATAACGAAATTTTTTTAAATAGCCTTTAACATTGAGCACATATTAGCCAAGTAGTAATTCTCTCAAGTGTGGTTTCAAATGTCCTTCGGTTTGCCTTCTAGAACGTTATTTGTATCATACATGTCACATAACCTCATGAGAATATTCACAGATAGTACACGACTTATAAATATCATCACATTAAAAAGAAGAAAAAAAAATCCAGCAACTTTAGTTACTCAGTACATAAAAGCTCAGACATTTTTATTTCTTTCTAATGACCATTTTTGTTGATGTTATCTATCAAATCAAATTACTTTAAGATAATTTTATACTAACTGTTAATGAATTTTATGCTAAAATTTTTAATACACCAAGGTACATGAGGAATAATATCCCATATAACGACCTAAAAATCGATGAGTGAACATTACATCCAAATATTTTTTGGAAATGTTTTTAATTAATTAAAGAATCATTCAAATTAACTCATCGGCTTTATGCCATAAATGAAGAGACATCCCATGCTTTTATTGTGTTTCTTTTTTTTACTATCAGCAATTGTACTCAAACGAATATCCAAGTCACGTTAAGCTAAATTATTTGAAGCTAAAGTATCTTCTCAGAAAAAGCAGTTTGTTTTAAACTTTTTTTTTCGGTGTCATTCGATCTTTGTCCCTGGCATTATCAGGATATCAGCACTGATACTTATAATCTGAATTTAAAATCATCCATAAAAGAAAAAAATATTAAATCAAATGTAAAAACGACTGATGGAAATATAAATATAAAAATGATTAACGAATTACAATAATCATTGTAATTCAAATGTCAATAAACATCAAGTTCCTGAAATTTATTTTCATTTTATAATCCATTCAGTAATACTAAATGTTAATTCGCCCTCCAGCTGTTGCATATATAAATATCAAATACATCGCTTTTACTAATTAATCACGAAATCTCTAATTCATGGTGCCCAGAAATTTAAAATTAGGCAGATGTTTAAAGAAAAATATTTTTGAAAGTTCATTTGTAGTAGCGGAAATCATCTTGGAGGAAATACGCATTTTCAAATATTTACGCTAAATTTCACCGCCATGACGGATTTCTAGATTCAGTACTGACTTATTATGGTAAAGATTGTCAAATCTCGATTACATATTTGAATAATATTAAGGGATTTACCGGTGTCAGCTATGGTGACACTGTCTTCATTCCGAATGCCCCGCTAATCTTATCAGACTACAGCTTCTATCCTAACAACTGCAGTTATGTATAAACATTTGCTATGGTAATACACTATTCTAATATGCAAAATTTAAAAATGTTTGTTGGATGGCAGGTTACGTTTGAAATCAATATATTACCTGTTCTACAACCATTCCCTCTTTTTCCAGTCGATTATTTATAAATTTAGGTTAACGGTAATTATTTAAAATTACTTTTATTCGATATACTAGCCGCCTAGGAGAGCAGTTGGTTGGCCAAGTATATTGTATGCATTTAATTTCAAATAAATATCACTTGTATAGCTTTCATTTTGCTCATGATTACTCAAAAAATTATTTTCATCAAATTATAGGATTTCAAATCTTTTCATTTTAATAGGCTGATTCTTATTTTGATAATTTTGCAGATAAACATTCCTAATAGAGTCAAGTTGAATAATATCATTAAATAGTCCCAGTAGTCTAAATAAATCTATGTTATTTTGAGCTAAACTACGATTTCGCTTTCTTATTCCTCTTGTAATATGAGGAGATTATAAAAAAAATCTTTCTTTATCTCCCAATTATTGAATTAAAAAGAGATTATACAATAAATTAAATATTTGATAAAAACAATGAAAACGATTTTAATCTCATTGCAATAATGGAATCAATTGCTAAATTGCAAAAATTCATTTTTAAAAAATTATCAAAATTCAGGTTAAAAAAAAGCGATAGAAATCTTGATTAGTGGTAACTATATAAAATTTTAAAAACGCCTCATATTCCAAGTATATTTTTACTAAATGTTGGTGGACTGGCATGTTGATTCCAACGACAAAATCCACACAGACAGAAACGCATTCTGCTTTATTATTATTATTAAAGATAAAGAAACACTTTTCTGCGTCGCTATCTATAAATATCTAAAACAAAAAAGTTATTTATTCTTTTTATTGAGTTGAGTTGCACGATAAGCTGTGATGAGAATGCTAGTTAATATATAAACTTTAAAATGGAGACATTTTTGCAGCTATTTATTTAAAAAAAAAAGAGCTATTTTATTTCAATATCAGAGAGTCTTTATTTTCATATATGCAAACTCCATATTGAAAGGAGTTAAGAGAGAGAGGAAAGGGCAATGTAAGTTGATATAAAAATATGCAAAAACGTGTATAACTTTTATGAGTTTCAGAAGTAAAAATCACTTTTTTTTGTTTATTTACAAATCGGAATATTGTTTTTCGGATGAAAATATTACAACTTATTTAGCTTAAAAATCATCAAAAATAATTCGACATTGTATGTAGCATAAAAACAACACATTATAAATATGAGCATTTAATTGTAGAGAAGAATATGTAGTAAAACATTGAATTTCCGTTCAAAAAAGGTACAGTTTACAGTTATTTATGAAAACTGCACTTACTAACGAAGAAAATTATTTACTCAAAGGTTTAAATGAATATATCTGCTATTTTGAGCATATAAAGAAAAAAAAACTAACAAATTCCCTTTTTATCGGATTTTATTTTGCAAATGATACACAATGATTAGCTCCTTTTAGTTAAATGTTTTTTACTTATTTGATTATAAAGAAAACATAATTTATTACTAATCAAAAAAGAGAATATTCAAACAACTTTCGGAATATTTATGAGTGATATTATTGTGTCTGAATAAGTACAGATATACTCCTATAAAGCAAAATTCCATTAATCGAATATTTCTGCATATTGAACTTTGTAAAAAGGAACTTTGGGTTTAAAATGGGCGGGTGGAAAACTCTACATAAGAAGTAAAAATTTTCACATAAAAAATTATATATACCTAATACAATTTAAAGCTCCCGTGAATTTCGTTTATAACAAATAATAATAATTAATATGAAGTATGAAAAGAAATCTAAAAAAATAAATAATTCATAATGAATAAAAATTCAGGTAAACCTTGAATATGTTTTATAAAAGAGCAATAAATACTTGCCACGAGTCATATTTCAATGACGGATTAAATCCTACTATTCTCTCTCCTTATTTGGGGCGGAATTTTTTCTTTACATTCAGTTTTGCTACAGATTTCTTATAATAGACGGCTTCTAAGTGAACATTTTTAAGTGCAGAAAAGAAGTTCATCTAAGTGAAAGACATTTGATATAAAAGGACACATGGATGACAAAATTGTATACTGATCACCTAACGAACATCTTTGATCAAAATTAGCCCAAAGATGATGATCACGACGAAGATTAATTAAAAGACTATTCGAAAAAAAAATAAGGGAATCATTTCAAACTGTCCTATTTGACATGATACTTATTCCTAGCTATTTAGAAAACAACTATTTGACATGATACTATTCCTAGCTATTTAGAAAACAACTTTTTTGTTTTCTGGCTGTCTTGTCCGACGGAGATAATTTTTGTTAGCTGGATGTAAGCAGTAGAGCATTTAAATAGTTTTATTCCTAGCTATTTAGAAAACAACTATTTGACGTGATACTTAGTCCTAGCTATTTAGAAAACAAATTTGCCTCTTAAAATAAAAATGAACCTTATTTTAAAGTATTTTCGACAAAAAAAATTGTATTTAAAGAAGAGTTAGACACCAATAACTAAATAAAAATTCGTTTGTTTTCATTTTTCATAACATATATTTTTAGCACATTTAAGCAAATTTGAAAATTAAGTACACTTAAAAAAATAAATTTTTAGTTAGTTTAACTTTTCAATATATTCTTTAATCCTAAAATAATAAGCTGTAAAATTTTTTAATAAGAAAATGATGAAAAATTTGCAATATGTTTTTCTGTATACAGAAGTTCCTGTACATCCGATGTTTTTTCTAGAATCTTCAAGTTTGATATATAAAACTGAATATACGAATTACACCTAATGCCTTTTCAAATTAAAATAAATTAAATTTTATTAGAAAACGAGAGAAAATTTTAAAAATTTGCATTTTTTCGCATTTTTGTAATTTTTCTAAGTCTTGATGATTTTTTTAAATATATTTAAGATATTTTAAGAAACGCTAAATTGTGAGTAAGGAGTTTTAATATTTTCAGGTTTTAAAGAAAATAAAAGACTTATTTATCCATAATAACTTGCATTCGAGAAGCTCGAAGCTAACAATGAATTGAAAAAATTTAATGAAGACTAAGTCAGCGCACTTTCAGAAGATAATCCGTGTTTTTTAAAAATGCCAACAATGTTGCCAATGGAGTGAACCTAATCTCCTATATTTAATTGAAAATCCCGTCCCTTTTAGTCCACCGACACGTCCTGATAATTGAGAAAGCCTCGTGAACCGATAATCCCAGTTCCAAATATTATTTTCCACACGTTTCGTGATCTATATTTTAGAACTTCAGTCACTTATTATTCAAACTCTGATGCGTGATTCCGACAAAGTTGGCTTATCCAACGAACAAATACCTTGTAGGGCGTGTCCTCTCCGAGACCTCGCCCCCATTTCTCACATAATTCGCATTCTAATGAGTCGGCGAGCGTATCGTGAATCTCCTACTCCGGAATGCGCGATTCCATATTCGACCAGACAGATAGAGGGACTGCAAACTAATTCTCCTCCCACTGACACCGACATGTGAGATAAGATGCTCTTCAAATTAAGTAAATCACTCAAGCAAGAGAATGCCAGCGTTGGTCCAAAAAAAATATAAATAAAAATAAAATGACGCTCCAAATAAACTCCGACAAAAGAGAACGCCATTGAAGATGAAGATTTTCTCTCCCAAATTAAAATCAGGATGGGAAAAAGGGGAAGATCCCTCGGGCGATAGCTGCGCCATCTGGTTATTGAAAAGTGTGATAACCCACCAGGCGAGTTGTCGCCTAAAAGGAAAATTAATTCTCTGCGTTCTAACTTTCTTTTTTCCTCATTTCAAATCTGCATACGTAAACTGTCTGGCAGCTGTAGCAGAAAGGAGTGTAATATTTATGATGTATTTATCATGAGAATCTAACAGACAATGGACGCTGTCTGGATCGCTACTGCAGATTCTTCGAATGCAGGGGTTTTTTTTTTTCCCCTTGCCGACGGTTAGGCTGTTTTCCAACTGGCCATCGATATAAATCATTTCCTACAGAGTTAAATAGCTAAAAAGTATAAATTTTAAAACCAGATTTCAAGTACGAAGTGTTGAATTTCATTTTACTGTTGCCACTTGAAGAATACAAATGACTCACAATAGTTTTTATCTGTTCTCTACATAGAAAATTAGGAACTTTTTCACACTGTTAGGTTATTATTTTAAGCAATGAGCTATAAATATTGAAAAATCATATCTGAAATATATAAATGCAATTTTTTAAAGTATAAAATATTTCAATCATATACCGCTAAAATTGTTCGCTAAAATTGAAATACTGATAACAATGACTATAAAAAATTCAATAAAATTAATGTTACTAGTATGAAAAACTGACAACATTATATTTTATTACTTCGGTCTACCGTGAATTGTATTATTAAAATCTACATGAAAAATATTTAAAATCCTCATTATTTTTAATCTTAAATTTTATGCGAGGTCATCTTTCTTTTGGACTTTAAAATAAATAATTCTCTGCTAAATGTATATAGTTAAAATTACATAAATATTTAAATCAAAAATTCTATATGCGAAGCAGTTATATTTACATCATTTCTTCGAAACTGTGTCGTCGATTTCTATAGAATATAAATGATTCTGATAATATCCATTTATATTTTTATTACATATTTATTATATTTGCATTTGATTTGCTTTGATTTTATACAGATTTCACATTTGTGTGATATGATTTATATTATAAGTATAAATACCATTCAGTTCAATCATATTTTTGATTTGTTCTTGTAAATTTTTGGATCGGGGATTAAATTCTTTTTTTTTTAATTTGTAAGAGGATATGTGGGTGTTATCGTATTATTAAAATCTATATGACGAATATTCACTTAAGATTCTTTTTATTTCATATAATCTTAATTATATCATTCTGGCAGTCTATTTTCTGGAAATTCAACTAAATAATATTCAGTCAATTTTATATTGTTTAAAAAAAATTAGCAATCGAAAATTCAAACGAGGAGTTTAATTTTGTTTCAGAGTTTGTTTTGTTTTTCCAAGTGTAAAATTGGGTAGTTGGTTTCTGTAGAATATAAGCTATTAGCAAAAAATTTCTTTTATTTTTTTACTGACCACCTTTGCCCTAATGATGGCTTTGAATTTCTATTAATTATCTTTTATTACTTTATTTACATGACTTACTCCTCAAAATAATTTTAAATATTAAATTTTTATAATCATATAACTAATACTATTTAAGAAGCCTGGAATCGTGTTGTTTATTGCGCTGAATATTTTCCTGACTTTCTATCCATATCTTTATACACATAATTATATAACAGGAAAGAGAAGAAATACTTATAAATGGTGTACTTCAAAACATTTCCACCATCGCTTTGTTCTGAAGTTAAACCTTAATTGTATGTAACAAAATTTCATTAAAAACAGGCCTTATACAAAAATGCATTCAATATGGAAAATTAAACAGTATCTCCGATTCTTGATCATCAACCATAGGAAAAAAAACAGAATTTTGCTGTAATTTGTTTAATTTTAACAATGAAATATATTATTGCAAAATATGCTTAAATTTTTTTAATTAAAATTGTGAAAAAATTACAAGGAAAAATGATATAATTGAAAAAAAATTTTGAATTTTAAGATGAAGCAAAAATAATTTTTGTGCTGTTAATTCGAAACATTCGAAAGTTACAACGGAAAAACACTGACATTTAGATTAATTTTTAATTACTTAAAATTCTATTTGAAATTGCAAAAAACTGCATATTTTCATCTGTCAAAGTATAAATATGTAATTTTCGTAGCTCTATTGTCTAGCCTGTAGAGCGCAACATACACGTACATTTATCTTTATTACTAGTACAGATTTCATATTTATTTCATTCATATTATTCATCTTCATTTTGAATAGTTTTTCTCTCTGTTGGATTATTACTCAAGCGAAGAGTATTAACATTTTTCAGTTCCATTGTACTGATTTGCCATTGAAAATTTGGTAAAAAAATGTAATTCAATGCATTTTAGCATTATTTGAGAGACAGAAAAAAGGGAAATTTTTATTTAAAAATATGCTTAATACATGTTTTTGAATTATTTTTTTACATTATTATTATTTAAATGTTTCAAATTAATGTCAATCTTTTAAGATTTTTTCTTATAAATCAGATAATAATAATGTTAATCAATTATGCGTTCAAATGACAAATTAGTTTGCAAGAATTATTTAAACAATAAATTTGGCATGTGTGTCCAGATTTTTCATTTCCAAAAATGAATTTTCTGAATGCGAATTCTTTTCTATGTTTCTTTCAAAAAAATATGTGCCTTTGCTTAATAAAGCTTACTTAACCTGTTATATAGAATAATTCATTAATGAATATTAATAATTTTTATTTTTCAAGTTTTACTGACTGTCCTTATGTAAAAAGGTAGGCTTAAGATGAAAAAAATAATAAATTAATTAAAAACTAATGATTTTTTTAGAAAAATCTCTGATAGATTCTAAGCAATTCTCCTCAGAAAAGGGTTGCCTTTCTAACATTTTTCAATAATCGGTATGAACTTATTTCAGAACTAACTTTCAAAGATTTCCAAATTCAAGAATGATTTTTTTCAACTCAAATTTTCTCAATTTGTGTCATACACACAATACATTAAAAATTAAGAGAAGACACTCATTTGCAACTTCAAGAAAAATAGATTATTTTTCATTTTATTGAAAAGAATTATTTTTAATTGGCGTTATGTGGATTGTTCAGAATCTATAGATTCTGTATTTATGTATTGCTAGGAAAGTAATTCTTTTGCGTTTAAAGTGAGATTCCCTACTATTTCAAAGAAAAATTTTCTATAAAAATTGATCAAAATGTCTTTATTCTAGATCATTTGTGGGGAAAGTTCTTATTAAATAAAACAAAAAAAATATTCAAAACAAAAAAACTGGAGAAAAATTTAAATGAAATATACGATCGCAAATTTCAAGTTATCATGTGAGAACATTATTATTTTTAAATCATTATTAGTCTTAATTAATTTAGTCATTAACCTGTTTAAAACGGTTTGAAACAATCACTAGACTTCTCTTTCTCTCTCTCCCTATATATATATATATATATATATATATATATATATATATATATATA
>JAPMOR010075010.1:13328-56228 GCA_026543865.1 Argiope aurantia
ATATATATAAATGTAGTGACGAACGCCTGATGACGAGCGCCATCTGCTGGCCAACAGGTGTTGATGCTTGTTAGACGGAGTGCAGACGAGATGGGTGCGAAAGAAAGTCAAGACGTGTGAGACGAGATGGGTCCGAACGGAAGTCAAGACGTGTGAGACGAGACGGGTCTCTGAACGAAAGACGAGATGACATATGTGAATTAATCCTGCGACGTATTCGACGAAATCTATTTAATGGTCATTTCTTTAATGTTAATGTAATTGTTCGTCCTAAATGTAATTAAATGTGCGTGATTCTAAATAGTAGTGATTCCTGAGTCCTACATATATATATATATAAAATTTTTTAAACTTTCATTTTTAATTTTTCTATCTGGCAAACAAAGTTTTGAAACTCGACTGATTTTGAGATGAAATAACAGCTATGATGTCACAGTTCTACGTCAACTTTTTAAAAACGCATCGGCTCTCAAAGAAGCATGCGTAATAAAGCAATATTGGTAAAAGCAGGTCAACCTTTTAAAAACTTATCTGCTTTCAAAGAAGCATACATAATAATAATGCAATGCTGGTAAAAGCAGGTGAAGCAGATGAAGATGAAAATTATGACTGAAGAAGAAATATATGCGATTAAAAGATGATGATAAAAAATTATGTTCTCACATGATAATAATTTCTCTACCTAGGTAAGAAAAAAATCCCCTAGGTCCAAATTAAGTTATATATTTCAAAAATTTCAAATATTATAATTGGTATTAGTTATAATGAAGCTCTAAAACTATAACAAAAATTGTTTGATTTTATAAAATCATTTAATAGTCCTAAGACGTAGAGATTTTATAATTACGTCATTCAATTACTATGTAGTTACTCGCAGCTATTCTGATTGTCATCTTGAGCTATCATTGGTTAAATTGACAGTTTTATGTGTTGCAGGGGTAATAATTTCTTGCAGCTAAAGCAAGATTTCATACAATTTCAAAAAAAATCAATGCCTATGGTATAATTGAAAAAAAAAATTATTTGTGAGAAAATGTCTCATTATTACGGAAATTATTCAGTAACATCCAAATTATTCAATCTTAGTAAAAAATTATTGATTTTGAAAATTTTTACTAGTTATTTCGAGATAATGAAAGTATTAAAGAAAAGAAGTAACACTGGGACATGAAGATAAACTGTATTAAAAAAAATCATCGAACAGATATTTTGAGTAGTTTTAATATCTATGAGCGGAAGTGGTACCCCCTAAATTTTCTCGCGTAATATCTAATAAAGATGTTATCCCTTTGTGGGCCGCATAAAATTGTGGGCCTAGAGTAATCCATGAGTGCTCGGACATATTTTCAATCCTGCACCTCTAAGACTTGTGCTTCATAATAAAGAAAATCAGTACTTGTGTATTAATTGTATGGCAGAAATCAGAAAGAAAATCAGTACTTGCGTATTAATTGTATGGCAGTGGCGAACAATAATTACGAAAGATAGATCATTGGCATAAATCTGACATTTCTGCTGAATCTACCATGCGATCTTTGGCGATTAATCATCGACATGAGTTTAATACAGTGGAAAAGTACCGGAAAAGCAAATACTCGGTTTGGAGACCTTTTTTCCCCGAAAAATTTAAACTTAATCTGGCACAGAGGTACAATTTACAGTCCAAAAATCATAAATCAAAATACATGTATTTACGCTATCGTGTTTTCGAGTTATCGTGTTTGTGTGCATGCTAAAGTACAGATAGACATAAGGTCAAGAGTTTGACAAATTTGGTTCCAAGATATTGAACATATTTGGACATATATTTGCGTTATCGATTCTAATTTTATTTAGCTCTTTGCATTTTGTCATAGAATTTTTGGGTGATATTGTTCACATGGATACAAGTAGACAGACGCACAGACTTTTACAGGTTTCAACCAAAATTTGAGATGAATTTACAATTTAGATTCAACAGCTAGATGCAAATTTCGTCTATCTCGCGTGTTGTTTAAAAAAGTCTTTATATTCACAGGCATATTGGACAGGCATTATATACAGTGGCTCAAACAATTGAGAGTACACCTTAGTTTTACTTGATAAATTTTACTTTCAATATAAATAACACATTGCCGAGAAGTGCAAAAGTATTTTTATTTTTACACATAACAAATGGTTTAATTTAAAGCAAAGATAAAGAACAATCAACGAAAAATTTCTGAATTGAAAAGTTTCAGAAGCATTTTAAATTAGCACATGCAGATTTTTGTCTCAAAAAATTGAGAATACACCAATGAAATTTTCGCAATATCACGCACAGAAACAAAATGTCACTATTAAGTTGCATGTTTTTTTACTTTTATAATGGCCTTTAAACGTCGTGGTACCGATTCGATCAATTTTTGGTGGTATCTGAAGATATTTTACCCTATTCTTCTTGCAACACTTGTTTTAAATGAGTTTTCTTTCTAATTTTGTGTTTTTGGACCACTGCTCTGAGTGTGGCCTACAGATATTCAATGACATTGATGTCAGCGGACTGTGGTAGTGTGTGTAACTGCTGTTTACATTAAAAAAAGACACCACATTTTAACGTTACGTACATTCTGTTTGCGGTTGTTTTCCTACTGAAAATAAAATTTCCATCTAAACCCAAATTTTTAGCACTTCCATTTGGATTCCTGCGACCATATGGTTCATGCAACTTGCTGCAGAAATTTCTCGAATCATAGGGAGAAGTATAAGCGCTGAAACTGTGCGAAATGTAATTAGACAAGCTGGATATAAAAGTCGAATTGTTAGAGAAAAACTGTTCATCTTCTTGCAAATTCAGAAAAGGCGTTTGAAGTTTGCATAAACTCATCAATTGAAGACCAATAACTTTTGGAAGAAAGTTATATTTAGTGATGAAAGTAAATTCAACATTTTTGGCAGTGACAGCCGTCGCACCGTTTGGAGAAAGCCTAATACTGCTTTGGATTAAAACAATTTACTTCCTGTAGCTAAACATGGTGGTGACTCCGTGTTTTGGGGTTGTATGTCTTCATCCGGGGTCAGAAATTTAGTTTTTATAGATGGCATTATAAACCATATGGTTTACTTAGATATACTTCGCAGTATATCTAAAGAAAAGTGCTAAAAATTTGGGTTAAGATGTAAATTTCTATTTCCAGTAGGTCAACGACCCCAAACAGAATGCACGCACCGGCAAAATGTGGTGTCTTTTTCATTGTAAACAGCAGTTACACACAATACAACAGACCACCGATATCACTGTCATTGAATATCTGTGGGCCACACTCGAAACAGTGGTCCAAAATCACAAAATAAGAAGAAAAAAAACATTTAAAACAAGTGTTGTAAGAAGAATGGGATGAAATATCATCAGATACCATCAAAAATTGGTCGAATGGGTACCACGACGTTTAAAGGTCATTATAAAAGCCAAAAAACATACAACTAAATACTGGTACTTTCTTTCTGTGCGAGATATTACAAAAATTTCATTGGTATATTCTCATTTTTTTAGGCAAAAATCTACATACGTTTATTTGAAATGCTTCTAAAACTTTGAAATTTCGGCAATATGTTATTTATATTGAAAGTCGAATTTATCAAGTAAAGGTAAGGTATACTCTCAATCGTTTGAGCCATCGTATATATATATATATATATATATATATATATATATATATTCTTTTTGAAGAATTTGATATAAAATTTCTATGATTGCTAAGACCACATGCCGAATGCAATTCATTTAGCTTTTTTGTGTTTTTCAGTTACTGTGGTTACCATCACATAATCGGGGAGGGGGGGACACAATTTCAAGAAATAGTTTCTTCGTACTCAAGTATTCTAAAACATAAAAATTCACGAAAATCTGAAAACCGATTTTTGTTGTTGTTGATTATAGTAACTTCAAAATGTAATGTGTATGTGATAATTGAAAATAGAATGCGCCAATATGAAGGCAGGATAGCAGTTAAAGTTAATATTAATTCATTTAAACGGTTTTAGGAGTTTATATTAAAAATTTTAGAATTGATTTAATATTTCCTTGTCTTTATAGATAAAATCAAATTTAAATTTTTATTCACTATAGAAGCTCAAATTATTGAATAATTTTTTTTTCATATTTTGTTTATTATTAAGCATAAGGAAGGTTTTAACGAAAATTTATAGCAAGAAATTAAATAATTAATTGTTTTATCAATTAAAAATTATATTTCTTAAATTATGAATGCGGCAGCAAATATCATGGCGGTTCAAAAGGTTTGTTCATTATTTGGAATTTGAAAGTAACAAAAAATTTAAAAGAAAGGTATTGAAATAAGATTTCTTTTACCTTACTGAAAAATATTCCTTGAACTTGAAAATAGTTTTGAGATTTCAGGTCATTTAAAAATTTAGAAAATTAATTATAACATTAATTTTTCCAATTTTAAAAGTTATTCCAATAAAAAAAATGGCAAAACTTGAAAGCAATATTAATTATATCAACTAGCAAATAAATAGATGAAAAGTAGTTTGAAATGATATATTTATTTTACATATTACAAATAAATCGTTTGCAATGACGCAATATGTTTTAAATAAATAATAAAATCGTCTGGATCAAAAAAATTTCTTTGAAATAAATAACAAATAATAATGAAGTAATAGATAATGAATAATAACGTTTATAATATCTTAATATATTAAAAATAAACAGTGAAAACTTGAACAGTTTTAAAGAACCGAAACGACTCTCAAAGCAGAAATGCTTTCAAGCCGAGACTAGATTAGATCTCTCAGCACATCCTGCGGATTAGCGGATGAGGTGGAGATTTCCCTTTGGCTTAGCATCATGCTCAAAGGGATCTAAAATCTAATTTGGTTCGTTTCCTTGATTACTCGTAGTAAGGATAATCAAATGTACCCTTGCGCCATTGTGCATTCTATGTGTCATCTTGGAAGGCAGGTAAGCTGCGTTCTGTTGACGATATTTTATTCCTATAAGCTGTGTGAAAATGCGAAATGTCTTACTAGTTTTGTAAATTGCTAATAAAATAAATTCTAAGACAAAGAAAAAAACAAAGATGATTTGACCCTTTATTTTATTTTTTTTAGTTGTATCGAAATAAGTAAGAAAATTTTATGATAATATGAGGAAAGAAATGCATTTTAGCATAGAATTTGTCTTATGGATAAGCTAAAGTAAGCAAAGCGCGTAAACCATCATATGGTAATCGAGTAATATACAACTTTTATTATTATTTTGCTCTTTAATAATCTATTTCCTAGTAGTATAAAAACCTCATATAGCAAAAACCGAATGAAAAAGGAGAATTATGTGCGTTGCAAATCGTTTTAGCAAAAAATTTTTCAAAAAGAATAAACCTATTCTATTAAGTAAAAGGTGTGTCTGTGCATGATGGCATTCTACAGGATAGACCGTTTGATTTAGAATTGCCGAATATGGCACAGGTATACTTTGGATAATGAAAATGCGTATTTTGGGGAGATTTATCTTTGAAATTTTAATAAATTAAAATTGGCTCTTTAAAATCAAACATTCTAGCGTTTTACCACAATAATACCTGAAAACTTTGTTGTACAAAAACTGATTTTTGCGCCATCTTAAAATTTGGCTATAAAATTTTATAAATTGCCTTTTTTACATTACCAATTTAATTGTGTTATTTTCTGAATTTTGACAATTTTCTAATCTTTTATTGTTGCATTGAAATTCAAATTATTTAACTTTCTTCCATTGTAGAAAGGCAAGGAAGATATATTTTGCATAATATTTGTGTAAAATACATCTTTATCTTTACCTCTATTAATAATAAATGTGAGCGCGCACATGAACGCAAGTGTGTTTGTGTGTTGGACTCTACTAGACTTACCGAGAGAGAATTCTTTCAATAAGAAAATTTATTTGTAGCTTGGTTTTTCTTATCCTTCAATTAATGTAATAATAAAATCCAATTTTCGATAGGTATTTAGTAGAATGATTATTATATTGAAACTGTATTCTTTAGGATGAATTTAAATATTTTCATGGAATTAACCACAAAGGAATTACCCTTGCTCATCTAAGAAACCGGAATGACCGTCATCGCGATGGCAAAAGGCGATAACTAAGGTTGGAATTTTAAGAGCCAGGACAGACACAGCCATTTTCCCCGCCACTACTCAGCCCCTTCAGTCGGAGATTCATTCTGTCAATAAAATGGAGATAACTCGACCCCACAAAATTGCAATGCTCACTTAAGAAATAATCTCTGCCTATTTGCATAAAAGTTCCTTATTCATGCAATATTGGTAGCTCCTGGTGGAGCTATCTGAAGGTAATTGCTTTGTTAAATATTCAAATATTCTAATATTTGATTATTGTAGAAAGCAGCATATTGATTTTATCACACTGATTGTTCTTTATGTTATAGTTTCTCAAATGACAAACACGTGCTTCCCATACAACGCCTATTAAATTCTAATTGATGAATTATAGATTTGATTTGATTTTCTTTCTTTATGATGAAACGACAATTGAAATCTCCTTTGGAGTACTTTTTTATATTGTCAAGGAGCCAATGCAGACTTATCTATACTTATATAAAGCTCAATGTGTATGTGTGTGTGTGTGCGCGCGCTCGCGTGTGTGTTGGCACGTACCGTTTGACCTACAGCTACCAAATTTGGTACATGTATAACTTGGAGATCGGGGAATGTGCACCTGGTGTCCCGTTTTTGAATTTTTAATTAGAATTTTAATTATTAATTAAAAACTAACTTTCCCACCAAAAAAATCTTTCATTTTCCCCACCGACAAATAAGTAAGGTATTCAATTTTTTTCCCCCACACTAATGAGGCTGATTATTTCAAACGATTCTGTTTATTTTCTTAATGTTTGATGCATTTAAAATTAAACATTGTTAATTAATCGATCTTTCAGATTCATTCTGAAGTACTTTTGAATTAAAATAAAACAGAATAAAGGAAATTAAAAATTTCTAATCTGCAAAGCGTAACCCCAACTGGTGTAGAAAAATTCACGTATTTGCGTTACCGTAACTGGCGTTGAAAATTCACGCATGCGCATTGTGTTCTGATTGTTGACAAATATTATCAACGGATGTGGACTTAATTTGAATTATTTTTATTTTAGTTGCGTGCTTTTGTAATTAAATTGCATTTATGTTATATATATATATATATATATATATATTGTATATGCTTATAGTTTTAAGTACATCGTTTTTAAGTAATTTTTTTAACCTGTTTTCAACAATTTATTTTAAACGATTCGTTTTAATTTCTTAGTGTTTGATGAATTTAAAATTTAAAATTGTTAATTAATCGATCTAGTTATGACGAATCTGAGAAAATTTTGTTGACAAATTCTTGAAATATTACATAGATTAAGAAAGATATTCTTTAGTGCTCATATAGTTTAAGCGCTCAGTGACTCTGTTTTCAGTAATCAGATTACAAAAAAAATACTTTGTTTCAGTAAAAAATATTATCATATTAATTGTAGATTAATACTTTCCACTTTAAATTAAAGTATAAATTCTACGGGAGCTAACAGAAAATTAGAGAGATACATTACGTTAAGACTGAAGGCCTTTATAAAATTATGGGTGAATTATATGACTATCAAAATTTGAAGTTTTAAAATATTTTGATGAAGAAAGTATTAAAGTAGGAATTGCATAAAATATTTTATTATTAAAATTTTAACGAACATTAAGATTGGCGAACCGGCTGGTTGTGTTCTGATTGTTGACAAGTATTTTCAACGGATACGGACTTGGTTTTGAAGGCTTAATATGTTTTCGACAGATTATTTCAAACGATTCTGTTTATTTTTTTAGTGTTTGATGCATTTAAAACCAAACATTGTTAATTAATCGATCTGTTCATGATGAATCTGAGAAAATGTTTCTGAAAACTTCTTGAGATATTATATAAATTAAGAAAAATATTCTTAAGTGTCCATAAGGTTTAAATACTCAGCGACTCTGTTTTCAGTACTCATATTTTTTTTAAAAAAAATGCTTCGTTTCAGTAAAAAAAATAATAATTAATATGTACATAATAAAAAATATATATAATAATTATATATAATAATAAATATATTAATTGCAGTTTAATCATTTCCACTTTAATTTAAAGCATAAATTCTACGGGAGCTAACAGAAAATTAGAGAGATACATATTATGTTATGGCTGAAGGCCTTTATAATATTATGAGTGAATTATATGACTATTAAAATTTGAAGTTTTGAAATATTTTAATGAAGAAGTTATTAAAGTAGGAATTAGATAAAATATTTAATTATTAAAATTTTAACGTGCATTAAGGTTGGCTAACCGGCTGGCCGCCTAACGGATGTGGACTTGATTTAAATGATTTTTAGGTTAGTTTTATGCTTTTGTAATTAAATTGTATTTATGTTAGTCATATATTTTTTGTATATGCTGATAATTTTAAGTACATCGTTTTTTTAACCTGTTTTCGACCGATTATTTTAAACGATTCTACTTATTTTCTTACTGTTTGATGCATTTAAAATCAAACATTGTTAATGAATAGATCAGCTCATAATGATCTGAGAAACTTTTGTTGACAAATTCTTGAGATATTACATAAAATAAGAAATATATTCTTTAGTGCCCATAAGGTTTAAATGCTCAGTTACTCTGTTTTCAGTAATCTTATTATTAAAAAAATGCTTTGTTTCAGTAAAAAATATTATTATATTAATTACAGATTAATCATTTCCACTTTAATTTAAAGCATAAATTCTACGGGAGCTAACAGAAAATTAGAGAGATACATATTACGTTATGACTGAAGGCCTTTATAATATTATGAGTGAATTCTGTGACTACCAAAATTTGAAGTTTTGAAATACTTTAATGAAGAAGTTATTAAAGTAGGAAGTAGATAAAATATTTAATTATTAAAATTTTGACGAGCATTAAGATTGGCGAACCGGCTGGTCGCCAAAGACGGCTAGTAAGTCAATAAAGATAAAAAATAAATAAATAAACAATCAAAATAGGATTGCCAAAAAACAACTTTGCCTACTTATTTGGATTACCATACTGGCGCCAAATTCATGGGGTACTCTAAAATAAAATTTAACCAAAATAACTTCAAACATTCGTGCTGCATAATTTAACTCATTCTTATATTAGCTGATCGACAAACATGATCCAAAAGATAATTTCAATGCATTACAAAATTTAATTAGATTTTGAATTAATTAAAAATTAATGGAAATTCTAACATTTTTTCTCGATAATTTTGTAACATATTATCATGCAAATACCATTTTCACATTATTTAAATTTAAAAATATTAGATTTTAGTGATCGTAATGTTTTGAATTATTGATATCTCAGTGAATTTTTTGTCTTTAATTTTAGCAGATTTTCAAAATTAATTTTTTACTCGATTTGTAATAATATCCTTTATTACTGCAATTAAATCCCAAGAAATTTTATTCTTTCCTTAAATCTTTCGCTCGTGTGCTTTTGCCAAAGTGAAAGTTATGACAAAAAAAAAATGCTTTATGTGAACACTGTATGATTCCCATTTTTGCTTCTTAATAATATTTTTAGACTATAAATTGCTTGAAAAAATAATCTTTACACATTAAAAACAAAGGATCATGAAATCAAGACAGATGAATCAATCATGAATCATTATAATGTTTAAGAATAGAGGTTCTAAATCTGAGAGGAATTTTTAGCTGATTATTTTCAGAAGAATCTTTTTTTATTAAAATAAAATTGTATAAACTAAAATTCTTAAATATCATAGCTATTTATTCTCAAAATTTCCATCGTCAATGTGCATGCTAAAAAATCAAAAGTAGGCTCTTAAGTAGTTGTAGGTAGTATTTTTTCCGAACCTTTAGATTAACTTAACCAGTACTCTGACAGAAATTTTTTTTAATATTGATTATATTTTTTCAAGTAGAAAATTATTTTATAAAAGTATAGAGAAATTTTAGAAAAATATATAAAAGTTAAATTATTATAGCTCAGCAAAAGACGAACTTTACGTCAACCATTTTCCTAATGAAATTTATACATAATTATAAACTTTTATTACTTAGTAAATATATTGGAAAGATTTGGTGCAGAAACTACAGACTTGAAAATTCAGTGGTTTAAATAATAAAATAATTATTCCACGTGAAAACTGCGAAGTAAAATAAAAGCAGATCATTTTCAAAATTTTTCAGTTTGAGGTTCTTTGCTTGGTGGTTGGGAAAAAAGAAATTATCTGAAGTTGGGGTACGTTAAACTACTACTTCATGGATTTCGAATTCGCTATTAAAATCTATATTTTATTGTATATAATTTGATCTGTGAATTAAATCAACTAAATTCATAGTATAAAAACCCTTTTATGATGCAATAATTTAACTTGGAAATACAAGACAATTAATTTTGACAAATGGCATCGCTGGAATGTCAACATTCTCATACACATTGTTTTTGAAGAGAGTATTCTATAATTGTTAAAACTTTTTTAATTAATCCTCACTTTTTAGACCTAAATGAGACCAACAAAAACGTTTTTGGAATCGTATCTGGTTATCTGTAAACATAATTACTTAAAAAACGCAGCAGACTAAATAGACGAATTTTAGCATTAATTTTTACAGCAAAACAGTATGTAATTCTAGATGGAATTCGCCTTCAAAAAATCTGTCTGTCCTTCAAAACATCTTTTAAATTCGTCCTAAGGAGACGGAAATGCACACCTTCTAATAAATAATATACTAACATTTAAAATTTTAAAAAAAGCTCCATTTATCTGCAATTAAAAGTGAACAAGGTCTGATTATCACTATTTAAAACGATTTTAGTCTGTTTCATTCGCCCCCCTCTCAAAAGGAGAAGGGCTAATTGGAAATGGCTGTTGATTGGCTTAAAATAATAAAATTCATAGTTTCATCTTTCTGTCCACTTTTATAGGAATGTTGTTTTTCTACTTAAAATATTAGACTACCAAAAATATTTTACTAGATATGATTAGTAGAATAAAATATCTGGGTGAAAATTTAGATGCAAATTTATCAGCGATACATTTATTGAATTATAGAATATATTAATATAATAACTTCATTCTTTACGTCATCTAATAGTTTGAAAATTAGAAAAGAACATATTAATATTAGAACATAATTCTTTACATCATGTAAAGGGCTGCCTTCCACGACTGATAATAATGCTATCATCAATCAGCGTTTGGCCGATGATTAGATGTGCATCATAAATGTGTGTGGAGAGAGAAGTTATCTTTAGATTTCCACTTCATTAGCAAGCAAAATTTTCGTTTATAGCATTTTTTATGTTTTTTATAATGACTAGGAACTTGAGCAACACATTCACTACATTCTCATACGTAGGACACGGAAAAACATTCAGAAGTTATGTACCATCTGAATCCTTTTTTTCTCTCATCATAGATAATGGCCATTTAAATGAGTTCAACAGAAGGCAGCCTTTTTTTTATTTGATGCCTTTAAACCATCATTTTAAATAATTTAGCAACTTATCTCTTTGGTGATGCGGCAGTAGTCAACATCTGCAAAAAGGAGAACAAAGACGATGGAACTAGCAATAAGCGACAAGATGTTAGGCACTCACGATTCGTCAAACAATAGACGTTGTAGGCAATCATGTTTGAACACTTACTAAGTAATCTCATTGCCATACCATTACACTATTCACCTATTACGTAGGAGGTAAAGAACATTATGTGCAAGCACTCCGTAACATTCCCTTCAAATCGGTAAACCATATTTGGTGAAGAGCAATCGCAGCCATTTTACTTCTCGATTAACAACAAATTTTAACGCGAGGGATAGCAGAAATGTTTCGGAGTGCACAGTTCAGTGAATGCGACCCCACATAAGCTGACATATCAAAGTTCCATCGCTGATTCGATGTCTACGTTTGTATGTCTTGACATTTGCAGTAGGTTCATAAGCAGGGTCATATACAACCAAACCGAACAAAGAAAAAACAATGCCTTCCGAGACGAAATTCTATTTTCCTTATAATATATCGATGGTAGACTCATTTTCCATATGTTGCGGTATCCACAGTAGTTAGAGACATAGAGCGATATCAATGGCATTCAATTATACTCTGGAAGGCATTTATGTGGCCAGTCCTGCAGACTGCGGTTGTTATAGATATCGTCTTAAAGCTGTGGGCTATCTGAATTCCTCTTCATATCCGCCCACAGTATTTGTTTTCCTAACTGACTTGGATTGCACTACCAATACATGCCTTGGGCCAAGATTGCGCCCGCAAGGTTTTAAAAGCTGCATGAAAGCAGTCCTTCTATTAGTCTGGCCGGCAAATTTCTCAGATTGTAATCCAATTGAATGTTCGTGTGACGTAATGGGATGGTTACTTCGTAGTATAATTCATGCCAATATGCAGAACTCGTGTTTGAATATTTGTTATATCGTTCCTCCAGATACATACCAGACATTTATTATGTCCTTGCCTACACGTGCTGAAGCTAAGATAGGCCAGAAGTGGTCATAATGTTTTGACCCATCTTAGATTGATGTTAATAATATGGTGATGATAATGTTTTACTCTTCAAAGTATATACAAAATAACGAAGAAATATCCAGAAGGTATATACTGAAAGATTATTTTATTGAATAACGGTATATTACACTTTCTATTCTCTTCAGGAGAAATTACCCAAAAGAATATTATTGTGACTAATACAAACAAGCATAGAATTAAAATAGGAAGTATTTAGCTTACGTAAAACCTAATAAAATTTGTTAAAGCAGTGTTTAAGCCCAACCCAGTAGATAAAGTCCAGTTGGATAAAGCCCAACAGAGTAGAGTCTTAATCAGAACCAGTGGCAATTTTTTGCACAAATGGGCAGGTGAAAAATTTTATTCGATGTACCGCTAGCTACCTTGATCCATTCCTCATAGAAAATTTATCTTCTTTTCTTTTTCTTAAAAAAAAATAAACAAATAAAAACAACAAAAAATGTGGTGTTTAGTTAGTTATAAACTACCCTTTTAATCACATGGGAATATTGGTGTATCCATATAAAGCGATATAAACGGAAACGATGGTAGTCTTTTGGTGATACATTTATCGTGGCCAAATATAATAATTCGTTAAAAGTTTTCACAAGTGTAGCATCTACCAAGTTATTAATTTTAAAAAAATGTTTATGGTCATGCTCATTCCTATTGGAAATGGAAATTCATATGATCCTACTGTCTAAACTGGATATAATTGTCAGGGTCGAATTACGCCTTATAAGGTCCTTTAGGAAATGCAAAACATGGGGCCCTTTTCACCAACAAATTTTTAATTTTAAAGAAAAATGTGAGCACTGATATCGAAAGAGCTGGAAAAGGGGGTTGGGGCAGTGCAGTGATGGTATATTTTTTGCAGATAACTTATTCTTTATACAAGTAGTTTTTAATAGCGAATTTTGGCAACCTGAAACAGCAAAACGCTTAGTTGCAGAACATTCTAAAAAACTGATTTTAGAATATTAAGCATAAAAAAATATATATATAAGTGAAATTTGAAAATACTTTTAAACAAAATAACAAAACTTATCTCAAATAAAATCTAAATAACATTTAAGATTAAGATCGGAGATTTTTTTTAATGTGCAAAGACCCATATATTTTAGAATTACAAAATAACATAACATTTGCAAACTATAATTAATTAGGAATTTTACTAGAATAATATTTCAAAATTAATTTAAATAGTATTTAATTTAAATAACTTCGATTATAATTGCATGAAAGCACAAAATTTAATAACTTTCAAAATACCGAGAAAAAAAATCTCTCACACTAGGGGCTCTTAGGATATGCCTACTTCTATTCTTAATCTAATTCTGATGATTCTACAGGTGTAATATGAGTAAGACATCAGGGCCTGTGTTTCGCACCTCTGACTTTTGTATTTATTGCAAAAATCTTACATTTGAAAAACAGCTGCAACAAAACATTAAAAATTCCAAACAAAGCCTTCTTCATTTAAATGATATAAGTAAAAAACAATTATCAAGAGTGATCTCCCAGTAACTTCTTAATAAGAACGATATATTCTCCCCCCCCCATCACGAAAATTAAGACCTTTAACACTGCTAATGTTCAGATATTTATACACAGAGTTCAGCACATGAGCGCTTTTTCCTTTATACTACAATAAAGTATTCATTTAGACGCCTGTTTCTTAATCAACTGAAACCAAAATTCAAAACAGAATTATAATTTTAATAACTAGATCACATACCAAATTTCATTCATTTAGTTTGTTGCGTTTTTTTTTTTTGTATTATTTCGTTTATATACCTACGAATGTACAGATCAGTAGTTCGTCAACATATTGAAAAATTTGGTTCAAAACTTTACATGCATCTACATTTTAGATGCTACAACTGTGTAATAAATTTTATCCGTCTAGTTTTGATGCTTTGTAATATTCATATTTACTAACACTTGGACAAACAGGCGTATATAAAAACTTTTTCAGAATACATTTCGCCCAAAATTTGATAGAAAGCTACAAATTTTGTTTAGGGGCCACATACCAATGTCATCAATCGAATTCATAGCGTTTTGGAATTTGAATTCATAGCCAGACTGGACAATAATTCCACAAATGCGTTGTTAGGACTCAAGAAAGCTTAAAATATGGAAATTCCACAAAAACTCCAGATTGAATTTGTGAATGAATTCATGACTTGTAAAAAAAGTTTTTCAATAATTCTCGCACATGAAATGGAATATGGAAATTAATCCAAAACTGGAACAGATGCCAGATTTCTCAGCCGAAATACTGGAGGAAATTCTTTGACGGTCTGGCCTAGCTTTATTAAGAATTATGAAATTTGTAGAAACTGACTTTTCTTGAAATTTAAGAAGAGTAAAAGGGGGAGAAATTGATACAGAACCTTTTGCTTTATTAGAGACCATATACCAAATTCATCTGCCTAGTTCAAGGGCATTTTTGAATTATAATGTTCATTTCAAGACAGATTTAATTCCAAAAATCGGTTTTTCAGATTCAGGAAGATCTGACATGTGAACTTAAAATCTCGAGATCGAATTTTTTTGACGATTAAAATATTTTTATATATAAAATTTCTTTTTATATTTAAAAAAAGTTTTAAAAAACATCTGAAGTCATGTCAAGACATTAAAATTTATATATCTTATGACAATTCAGTGATGAAAAGAAACAGATGTGGTATCAGCAGCCATATATTTTATAGACACAACACATTAAAAGAACAAGAAAATATTGTAGTGGATAGAAAAAATGAAAATTCCTGATGACTAGGTGCAAAAATTGTAATGATGGAATATAAAAAGCGATTTTTTTAAAACATAGATTGAAGTAAAAAAATAAAAATAAATAAATAAACTTAAATTAATCAAATTTCATTTTTTTACAATAAGAAACTTAAATGATTTCTTAAAGCTAAATCATGCTTCGATCTGTGTTTTCAATTCAACAATACTGTAATTTCAAAAAAAAAAAAAAAAAAAAACCCTCCTACAAACAAAAATTTTCATGTATTCCTAGAAAAATTTCATAAAGCTCGAATTCTCAGTTTTCAGCAATGTAAATAAATATTTTAAGAAGAAAATAATTGCAACAATTAATCACAACAAAGCCATCTTAGCTTTATCAACACTTTTAAATAAATTACTTTAAATCCCTGTGCAAAAACTTATTACAGCAACATTTCAAATGAGATTTTTTTTTTAAAAAAAGATATGCCCCATTGTTTTTTTTAATTAATATTTGTAAATAGTTAAAAGGTATCTTATTTTCAGTCTGTTTCTAATTTTTATCAATTAAAAATTATATTATGATAGCTAATGTTATAAACCCATTTGATTTTCATAATTACATTTATTAAGTTACAATAATTTCAATATATTTTATATGTATTTATATTTTTAGAGCAGGTAAAGATACGAGCATATGCAAAATAATTTTGCAAATGAAATTTTGTACAAATTAAGTAATTAAATGTTACCTTGATGTTGAATGTACAGCAAAAACTTTAAATAATTTTGCAAAACAGTTAAGTGAAAGAGACAGTTTTTAATAGTTTTTAATAAATATTTAATTTTGTTGTTATCAAATAAAATGAAATCACATTTACCACAAATTATTTTGTTTAATCTTTAGTGTATTTAAATATTATTAATTATGTTTAAATAATGTGTTGCTTTCAATTTCAAGCTTAATAAAATTTTGAATTACAGATGGTTGAGTAAGAATTTTATAATAAAATTGCTCCTTTGTTGATAACTTTGAAATTACTTTCACATTTTTAGCTAATAGTCTTGATTTTCCTTTAGGAGTCTACTTTCTTTTAATATGCTTTTACCAAATCTATACTTATATAAAGCTCAATGTGTGTGTGTGTGTGTTGGCGCTATACAGGCCAGGCCGTTTGACCTATAGCTACCAAATTTGGTACATGTATACCTTGGAGGTCGGGAATGTGCACCTGGGGTCCTTTTTTGAATTTTTAATTAGAATTTTAATTATTAATTAAAAACTAACTTTCCCGCCAAAAAAACATTTCATTTTTCACACCGCCAAATGAGTAAGGCTTCAGCTTTTTCCCCACGCTAATGAGGCTAGGCTTAATATTTTTCGGCCGATTATTCCAAACGCCTCTGTTTATTTTCTTAATATTTGATGCATTTAAAATTAAACATTGTTAATTCATCGATCTTTCAGATGCATTCTGTAGTACTTTTGAATTAAAATAAAACAGGTAATTAAAATTTTCTAATCTGCATAGCGTTACCCCAACTGGCGTAGAAAAATTCATGCATTTGCGTTACGTTAACTGGCGTTAAAAATTCACGCATGCGCGTTGTGTTCTGATTGTTGACAACTATTTTCAATGGATGCGGATTGATTTAGATTATTTTTAGGTTAGTTGAATGCTTTTGCAATTAAATTGTATTTATGTTAGTTATATATTTTTTGTATATGCTTATAGTTTTAAGTACATCGTTTTTAAGTAGTTGTTTTAACCTGTTTTTGACCGATTATTTTAAACGATTCTGTTTATTTTTTTAGTGTTTGATGCATTTAAAACTAAACATTGTTAATTAATCTATCTGTTCATGATGAATCTGAGAAAAGTTGAAAAGCTTGAGATATTATACAAATTAAGAAATATATTCTTTAGTGCCTGTGGTGACGCTTTATAAGCCAGATAATAGCTACGAGACATGAGAAATTTCTCTTGTCTTGTGGTCATGTTACTCGGCTACGAACCATAAGGTTGCGAGTTCGATCCTCGCCTATCGCCAATAGCAACATGCCTATAAGGTTTAAATACTCATCAACTTTATTTTCAGTACTCATATTAAAAAAAAACACGCTTCATTTCAGTAAAAAAATTGTTCTTATATAAATTGCACTTTAATCATTTCCACTTTAACTTAAAGCATAAATTCTACGGGAGCTAACAGAAAATTAGAGAAATACATATTACATTACGACTGAAGGAATTTATAATATTATGAGTCAATTATATGACTATCAAAATTTGAAGCTTTAAAATATTTTGATGCAGAAGCTATTAAAATAGGATTTACATAAAATATTTAATTATTAAAATTTTAACGAGCATTATGATTGGCGAACCAGCTGGTCGCCAAAGGCGGCTAGTATGAAATAAATCTTTATAATCCTCAACAGTTCCCATGCTTATAGTGATTTTCTTCAAAATAGTTATATTTTTTTTAATTTAAAATATACAGATATGTAAAAATATTTTGTCATTTTTAATAAGACAATTTATTTTGTTATAAATAATAGGTGAAACCAAATAGCAAGATATATTTTTCTTTTAGCCTTCTCATAAAAAATTCTGCTTATTCAAAAAGAATATTTTATGTTATTTATTTACAATTCTATCAAAAAATAAAAATTATTAAACTAATACAAAATAATATAATCAACAGATAAGGTTGAATTTTTCATTAAGTTTAGTATGCAAAGTATTATTAGTATTATTAAGTTTAGTATTATTGACTTGTTTACACAAGTCAATAATATAGATTTAAAAAAATGGCTTGTTAAGTTATAAAATAAATATTAAAAGTGGAAAAAATATTAATGACTTTTTATATAAGCACAATTATGCATGATTCATTAAAATGATCATACATAATATATAAACAAAAAATAATTATGTTTTATAAAATTAATTTTTGATGCTAATAAATTCTATAATTAACATTTAGAGTTACATTGTCCAGAAAATTATTTGGAAGTTTTTATGAGGTTACAAAAGTGTTGAGAAATCAGCAATTACATACATGTGCATAGAAGAATTTTACCAAGAACATATGTACATCCAATTAAAACAATGCTAGAAATTTATATGTGGTAAAGTCGATTTATATCTACATGATATAAAGAGATTAAATAGTGTAAACAAAAAGATGTCTCTTTCAAAACTCATCAAAGACATAGCTATATGATGAGTGAAATATATAAAATGAAATATTTTCTTCACAATATCAAAGGCAATAGACATTATTAATATGAGTTTCATTTCTAAAAATGAAACTATAATGTAAGTTGCATCTTAAAACCATTTTAATAAATATAGAGAACAAACTTTTCATTATTTAAAAAAATATATGTGTTGTCAACAATTTTATTAGTTAAAAAGATTTGATCATACATTTTCTTTGTTTATGACAAAGTTGATTATAACAATGAAAAATAATAAAAAAAATTCCATATAAAAAAATATTTTTTTTCCTCTGAAAAAATTAAACGTGTTTAAATATTTAAGGAATAAAATATGAAAAGATACTTAATGGATAGAATTGAATTAAATGTTATTCATTTTTCATCATTAAATACAACATGAACATTGGAAATTACTGTTAATTATACTAATTTTATTTTAAAGATTCCAGTTGTGTAAAAGGTAACTAATATTAAAAAAATAGGGACATTCATTATTATTATTATTAAATAATAGTTATTCAACAATCACTTATTCAGTACATAAAATAAACCACATAAAGATTTTAAAGAAAATTAAATTTATCTGATCAATACAAATCTTTCTATTTGATCTCTCTTAATAATAAAGAAAAGGCTTTTTATAACACATATAGTAAACGAAAAATAAAGGATAACAAAGACAGGAAATCAGTATCATAATCAGTGATCAGTAATTCTTATCAAATTTCATATTACAGTAAATCTCAAATAAGAAAATTACATCTTTGTTGAATAATTATGCAAAGCTCACATAATAGGTTTTTTTCTAATTCAAAAAATTAATAAATTTCCTATATTCTAAAAAAATTACAAAAACTTGTAGTTTTATCTGCAGAGAAAAACTATCGTCAATATAAATGTACTTAGTTTCCAGCTCAATTAAAACACCTAATCATTATATATAATCAAAGTAACAAGATAGTGCACAAATAAATTAACTTCATTTGTTTTTTATCTCAGAAAATTTATTTTGATAATCTTTTTTTAAAAAATCACTTAATTCAGAATATAACATTAGAAAGTGCCCTAGGATTTAAAAAAAAAAGTGACAAGAATTTTACAGAAAGTTATTTTTGATTGCACTGACCAAAGTGTATTCATTTTTGTGTTTTTATTTATCTATATATAAAAATAAAAAGATTTTTAAAAAAATCAATCATGTAATTGACAAAATAAATTAATTTGTGAAAAATTCGTTTTTCATTCTATAATGTCTTTTGCATAAGAAAAAAAAAATGATATATTAAAAAATAACTGTTTGCCAGATTTAAGAATGTTTACTAATGTTCAACCATTAAAACAAATCAGATTTAATTCTAAATTTAAATGCCTTATTAAGTGTACAACATGCTTATATTGACATAAAATAATTATGGCATTTTATCCAGCCTTAAAAAAATTAAATAAATTTTTTATAATTATGTAGTGTAATCTTAAACTCAAAAATTCACTTTGATAAATATCTCTACTGTTTGGAGGATCCAAATTATTAATAATTTAAGAGCTAACAATTTAACCTAATATGTATTACTCCATTGAGAACACCTCTGAGAAAGAGGCATGCAGATAGATGGACAGAGAACATATAGACTAGTTTACAAGAAAATATATAAATTGTATTTCTGAGAGAAATGATTAATCCATTTCATTAAATGCTTGGTTAAGTTATATAAATAGAATAAGGACTTTTGATTGAGTGAAGATGCCAATAAAAATAGAGCAAATTAAAATCAACTTAATTTTCTCCCTATGATTAAGCATCATGTTTCAGAAAATTTGTATAAATTTACAAATGTTGGTAACTTACTGAGCATTTCTATTCAAATTTTATCCCTTAAAGTGATGGATATATCAAGAATAAATATCAATATCATCCATTATCAGGAAATTTTTGGTGAAACAAACATGATGGTGAAAAAAACATCACAATTTCAGAATGATTATAAAAATATTAAAATCATTTGCCCCATATTGTTTGCATATCCATTTTAGTATTCCTATTATATATAAGACACAATGTTTTTTGTAAAATAAAAACCAGTTTTTATTTTTATTTATTGGACAAATAAAATAAGTAATTATCTTTAAAATTTTACAAATTTTATCTCTAATATCCATACATCATATTAGAAAGTTTATAATTATTTTTAGCTTCTTTTGCATCCAGACATTTAAAATAAGAAAAGAAAGGTATTAAGAAAAAATAAATAAATAAAAAATTATGAGAAAGACAAAAGTTTGAAGCATTAAACAAAAAAAAAGAATGAATTATTGACATAAAATTTACAATCGAAATTTTTGCTAACAGTTAATACTACTTAGGCGTGCTTATTTTTGTATAAATAACAGTCATTGTCGCTATATATGTGTGTATGTTCTACATCACCTAAACAATGAATCAAACCAAATTTTGTGTATGTTATTTATGGCAAGAAAATGAATACTGCCAACTTTTCGAAATAAATGAATTAAACTTTTACTTAATTGAAAATTAACCAAAATTGCCTCTTTCTTACAGGAATTATTCTACCACTAATTTAAATTTTTTTAATGTATTTAGAAACATTTTATTGGTTTAAAATAGCGATAGAAGTAAATCTTAAATCAATCGCTCAAACTCAAAAAAAGACATTTTTTCTTATATATCAGCAATTTTGAAGAAAGCTTGCAGTACTAGTATAACAAAAATTAATAACAAAAGGAGAAATTTAAGCTGTTGGGTTCCATAAAACATGAATTGAAGGTATAACTGATATTCTAATTTCAATTTAAAAATTTTTAAAAATTGCATATTCTAATATAGTATATAAAAGTAGATTTAACATAAAAAAATATAATACAAAAAAGGCTTTTAACACCAAGCAATATCATAGCACATTAATTAGCCCTATTAAGACAAAATCTCAGAAATATTGCTGCAGTGACTTTATAATATTATCCAACATTCAGAATATCAATAAATATCATGAAGATGTTTCTACAATATCTTGTGTTAATAATGAGCATCGGAATAAAAATATTTTTTTAACATTATTTTCTTGATATGAAGAAACGAAATAGAAGGGGAAAAAGAAATGTGAAAATCATTTTGTTTTACAGTGGTGCTTTTGATTTTACAATTTATTTTTTTATGCCTTTTGCAAAGTAATGCAGAAAAAGTCCCTTTTTTTAAAAATGTAAAACACAAGATAAAAAGACATGAAACTTCAACTACTAATCTGAAAATTTTTATTTTTCTCATATGGATGATTCTTAAACAATGGATTAATATAAATCTAAAATTTATCGAACTGAAAATAAAATCATAATATCTCATAAAATATACAAATAAATAATAACAAGAAATATAAAGTTAACAGATCAATTAATATGCACATCTATGAAATATCTCTTAATGCACCAAATTAATGCATAATTTTAAGAAGAAAAATATTTTAAAACTAAATATAAAGTATGAAAAGTAATTTCATATAACATATCCCTTATAGAGACATCAGAAACAAAAACATAAAACCTTCTACTCTGGTTAAGGTTTCAAATATGAAATCTATAAATATATACAGGAATAGATGCTAGTTTTACCTCACCAAATAAATTACAATCCCAGAAAGATTAGAAATTAGATGACTATAACAGTGCAGATTTAAGTAAAAGTTTTTGACTGTTGTTAGCAAAATAACAGAAATGAAAATGTGATTTATTAAATATAAAAAACTATTTTTTAATTAAATTGATGTTAACAGCCAAAGCAAATTTTGGTATGAAATATTTCTTTTTTTAGTAAAACAATTATTTACAGAAGTAGAAATACATTGAAAGCATTGAAAAAAAAATCGAAGCATTGAAAAAAATCGAATGTGTTACTACCTAAGCTTGTAGTATTTGATATTTTTAGTACTAATAAGTATACAAACAAATATATATTTCTCAATCAAAAAATAAATAATGAAATGTATAAATAACAAATTTAGTACAATGGAACTGAAGAAAAATGTTATGTTACTAAGTTTGCTGTATTTATTACTGTTAATATGAATTTAGACAGCTAACATATATGAATATGTCAGAACCAATGGATAAATATACCTCTCTAAAATAATAATTAATATAAAAATATTAACTTAGCAACTAATAGTGTTGCAGAAATAATTACATGAATGGATATTAATCTATTATCCATATCAATTAGTCTAGATTAAAGTTAAAATCTTATTCCTTACCTTTTATAGAAAAATAACGTTTCTGAGCAGAGAAACAACTAAGCATGTGATAAAAAAGCTGACTTCTAGTCTTAAATCTCTTCTCACAGCTATCACATTTAAAAGCACTTTGTTTGAGATGGAAATTCATATGTGTATATAAAGATGTTTTTGAGCAAAAAGTTTTTAAACATGTGTTACATTTCAAGGGTCTTTCTCCAGCATGAACAAAAATGTGAGTTTGTAGGGAAGAAAGTGAAGTAAAATTTCTGCCACAACAAAAACAATCAGTTTTGGAATCACTGCATGTGAAGCAATGCCTCTCCATAACAGAACATATATTAGATGAAAACTTACAAACTGGACACAAAAATACATTACCAATTTCTCTTCTACTAATCAATTTTTTACATCTTAAATATGCTTCAAACTTCAAAATTCTTTCAACTGTTCCTGATGAACCTAAAAAAACAATTTAATACAGTTTTAATTATTTTAAAGTATTGCATTCTTCAGACATATTAAATTTCAGCTGTATTAAATAAATAAGGGTTTACGACTCTAAATGATATAATTTTTCAATAAATTATATATGACTTTGAAATTATAATTTTATAAAATCTGCAACAACAGGAGTTTATTTATTAGGGAGAATTACATATTTTACAATAATACAATGAACTTATAATTAAAGGAAAATTTTCAAAGAAGTGCCCAGTTAGATTTGAAATGTAATGCCCAAAACCCTCTCAAAAAGTTTTATATTTATGTAAAAATTTGCTAACCTATAGCAATAAATTAAAATAGATTAAAGGCATCAAAGTTATAGTATAATAAATACTCAAAAGAAGCTATGACAGCTTTTGCAAGGTAAACAGAAGTTCAAACATCTCATAGTTACGTATGCATAAAGTTTAAAATCTAAATATATTATAGTAAGGGTGTGCCAAAATATTCATAAATAAAAATTTGGAGAGAAATAAAAATTTTGGCATCAATAATAATGAGAAATTTGAGCATGCTAATGGTACAACATAAAAAAAAAAAAAAAGATTTTGAGAAACCATAAAAATCTAAACATGGAAAAGATCAGCTTTTCTGAAGATTTATGAAATTGTGCATGCAATTTTGACATAAAAAAGCTACAGAAAACATTTTACATGCAATGATAAAAGAGTTATTTACCCATTAGTTTCCGACTTTTAGCAAATATTCAATCATAAATTCCAATTATTTCCCTTTATTTTTCAGAAAAATGTTTAAACAGAATCTAGCACTTCATTATGAAAATTCTAGTTTTTAAATAAATTACTTTCCAACAAAATTATTCTAATATCATTAAGAAATTGCTTTCCAACAATTTATCAGAAATCTTATAACATGAATAAAATCTTAGTTTTAAAAAAGTGAAGAAAATAAAACTTAGCTTTACATTATTCTAAACTTTCAAAACTATCTCAAAAGGAAGCTAAATAAGTAGTAAAAATCATATGAATTTCATTTAAAATTTAGTTTCAATTAATTTATGTTTTGCTGCAAACAAAATCACTCGTATATAAAAATCTAAAAAATCTATTTTACATTAATAAATATCAAATCAAACTTAAAATAAGATTTTTTTTTTTTTAAAAAAAGGAGTTATACCACATAAACTTTCATTAAAAAAAGAATAACACATTTAGATAACTATTCAATTACTCCAAATTATCCATTAAGTTTTATAAATACAACATATTTGTTTCATTCTTATCATTTACTTTTTCAATATACTTACCAAGTTCAGTGTCAAAAAATCTCTACCTAATAAAAGAAAATAATAAATATAAAATGAGTTAGAGGTTTAAGGATAATTTATATATTCCTTGCTAAATAATAAAATAAAAATAAGTGAATAATCAGTGGGTTCATTCTAAATTTTAAACATGGAACAGATTGCAAATTTACACATACTTTTATTAAAGAAAATGTTTTCATAAATGTAATCATTCTTAAATTATTACAGCATTTCAGCACAGAATAAGAAATATGGGTAAATCAAAACAATTGCGCCAATCACAAATGCTTCCTTGTAAGCAACAATTGGAAAACAAAATTAGAACGCAATACAGAAAGAAGTGTAAAGTTTTGTTTGGGTATGTAATATGTGTCATAACCATTTCTCTTGGTTACACGAGTTATATCCCTGATAGTCCATTTCATAATTAAATGACATATTCTCTTAGCATATTTTTAGTATATTAACAGTTGCATGTAAAGGAGATGTTAAAATATAATCTACAAATGTCTTAATGAAATGACAGTCCCAAGAAGTAATTTCAGAAGAATTAAATAGTCAAAAGCAGAACAAATGCAGCTCTCATGAGCATCTGAATGGCTGTGAAGAATATTACAACTGGTAAGAAATATACAACCCTGCAAATATTTTCCTGTATGACTAAAGAAAGTCACCTATAATAATTATTACATACACAATCATAATTTTAACCTTCGTTTAATATTGTGTTAAAATTTTGCCTTGCTATTGTTGTTTAATAAAAATTACAGCCATTTGCAATGTTATCAAATTTTAAGAACTTTGTATAATAAATAAAATTTCCCATATAGATCTTTTAGAAATACATTCAAGGACTATGAAAGTCATTAATGCATTTTTATTAATTCCAATTTAATAAAAATTGAAAAATAATAAGAATATACAGTTTATTGTTCAAATATGAAAGTCATTAAAAACATCTTAATGCTTTAGAAGATATAATTTCAATATAATTAAATGCATCAGCATTTAGTAACAAAAGACAGCAATCAATCCTATTTTGTTGCAAATGATTTCATAATTGAAATAAAATTTTAAAGCCTTGACTGACATTGTTTGAAACAACTATATGATTTGGTTTAAATTAAGAAGACTAGCTTATTAACTAAGCATAATAATAATAATCTTTCTTTTACTCTGTAGTATATACAAGAATACAAGATGCCGATAAAAAAAATCCAAGATACAAAAAAAAAAAAAAAAGGGAAAATAAAATGCTGATTTTACATATCATTTTCAAAACCCTTTAATTTAATAATAAAGCAAATCTCTATATTACATGTAACATGTTATTAAACTAATGGTTATTATCAAATGAATTTTTATTTAAAAAAATTAATGAAATATTATAAAATGAAGTTAAAGTAAAAACTATTTTGCTTATCGACATATTTCAAATACCAGCTAGAGAACTTTCCATCGCGTGTTATGTTTGCATAAATGTTAATAAACAACAGATATAAATGACAGAAAAATCATAGTAAAAAAACAAACATAAATTATAGCAAAGAGATATTAAGTTTTTTCAGAGAGTATTAGAACTTGTTTTGGTGATATTCCCTTTAGCATCTTATATCACTGTCTTATAGTTGAATTTAATCAAAAAACAGAGAAGGAAATAGTTCAAGTGTATCTTTTCATGCTGATGATAAGGTGGGAGGGGAGAAATGCACCTACAAATAGAAAAATTCACAATATTAAAGAAGGCAATAATAATACTTTACATTAATGCATATCACTGGATTGTATAGTTTAAAAACTATTCTAAAAAATAAAAATTGAGATAAAAATCATAACAATTGTAAAAATAAATATAAATTATAAATCTAAAATTATAATAAAGAATTTTAGAATAAGTTTTTAAATAACAGAAAACAACACATTGTATGGAATAACAATATTCCTTTTGTGAAAAAAGCTATGACATTATTTCTAGAAATAATAAAGATTGACTTAATAATGAATTCAAATAAAATATTGAAACAAACGGTAATCAAAGAAAATCTCTGAATGACATAAAGCTTCTTTTAATACCTAGAAGAAATGAGAAAATTTTCTTTAGCAAGAAAAGATCACATTTTTACTATACATATTCAAAAAATATCTTTTTATAATCGAATTAGTTATAATTCCATATATAAGCTGGGTATATATATAATTAAAACTCTTCATATTAAACTTGAAGATTATTATGAAAAAATCTAATACGTAAAATTTCAGTATATAGAAATATATATTGCAAAATTTGTATCAGTTTTTTTTACAATAAATGATTATTTATAGTTATTATTTAGAATTAAAAGAGATTTAAAGAATTTAAAATATTAAATAAAATTATTTTTAAAAAGTTGTATAAAAAATTTTTTAAAAAAATTCTAAAAAGTTACATATATATATATATATTAAATAGGGATGTCCTGTATAGGCAATCACAAAATATCTGCCTCTGTAATTTGTGGCTAGTTTTATTACCACATCCCCTTATTTAAAATGTCAAAAGTTAACTTTCAGCAAGTGTCTACCTGGAATATACCCATATATTAGAATACTAGAGACTGATGTTATAATACTAACAGTAAAAGTCTGTCACTCTGAGCATGCTTGAGCTTCTTTTGTTGACATTACTTGTACCTCTTCTACATTTTCATGGTTACATTATATAATAACCATAGTTTCAAATATTTTATTTATTTATTTGAATAAATATGGAAAAGTGAGGTAGACAACTGCTTTCAATTATCACAAAGAAGAGATACACCAAAATTGAATATTATATCACTTGAAAATGATTCAGAATGTGACAGTAACCTAGCAAGTAGTTTTACACTAAACATTATATGGGTAATTATACACAATTATCATGCATCTATATATAATAAACATATATATATGTAAACAAAATGGGCCAATATGGAAATATCTGTCATGCTTCTATATTTCCCATTCTTGGAAAAGTCAGAAATAAAAGAAAAAATAGATATATTTAATTCATTTCACTATGTTTGTGAACAAAAATAAATTGACATAACGAAGCAAACTGGATAAGAATTCATCAACAATTAAGAGATTGAGATCAAGTTAAAACTTTTAGCTTTCTGTAGTACTGAAGTTGATTTTCAATTCAATGATAAAAGGAAGAATTTCTCAGAAAATTTAATACCAGATGTTTTTACAAGCTTTAAGTTCTCTTTGTAATCAAGTTAGTTTTTCTCTTTTCTAAAGCTTCTTTTATCTTCAGCATATTTGATCCATTGCCTAATCATTCAAATGCTACGATAGTTTTTCAACTAAATTTAAATAATTTCAATAATACTAAATAGCTCATTTTAGTTTTTAATCATTTCCATAACTCTTTGTTGTTGTTACTGATAAATGTCTAGATAAAGATTTTCATTAGAGTCAGTATATTTTTATATTGTAAGACATAATTAATTCGGAATGATATACTTTTTTTACAGTAACTTTTTCAGGATATCAAAGAGCCCATAAAATAACATCAAATGCAATAAATCACATCCAATTTTATATTAGCAAATTTTACTTTTACTCCTTTAAAGAAAAGAAGAAAGAAAAAAATTACCCAAAATGGGTAAATATAGCTCATCTTAAGAACACGGTTCAGGTAATCAAGATTTTTTTCTTTTATTTTTAAAAATTTACAGCAAATGTGGCAATCCCGAAATATTAAAGAAAACGCCTTTAATTCTGTTTTTGATTAGTTGGCACGGCTTTAACGTGCTTAACCAGAAAACGCATCCTTTTCTTTTGCCCACAATTTAATATAAAAAAAGTTTCAAAAACTATTTTAAATATGCATATAAAATGATGGCAGAAATGAGTACTATAATAAATAAAACAGTTGATTTCACAATCTAAATAATATATCAGATATTATTTTCTACATGAATTAAATCCGACGAATCAAAATAAAAAAAACATCTTAAAAATTCACTGCTATGTATAATTGAATATTAATATTTATGATATTTTAAAACATAAAATTTCGAAAATTTCAAAGAAATAATTGTAAATACATATAAATAATATGAGTTATTTCCTTCCAGTTTAAGAATATAAAAATTAAAACTAAATAAAAATGCTGCAAAAAATTGTAAAATTAAATTTAGACTGTAATTTTATAGGACTGAAACATAAAACAGAGAAAATAAATTAATAATTGGAGGTTTGCATTTCATTCCACCATCAGAATTCGAAAAACAATCAAACGAATCGTCGATTTCAATATTTGTTGCCAATATTATGTTTTCAAATTTCATTTTAGCTGAAACTATTCAATCGTACGGATATCAGACTTGACAAGATATTTGAAAATATTATATTTTTGAAAAAGCTAAAGTTCCCAGCAATGGATAATTTTACTGATTTCACTTTAACAATGTAACAATAAAATTAAAATAAAAAAAATTAGTAAACAAAATTGACAATTTTTATATTAACTGTAAATTGTCAACAGGCATTTAAAGGAACTAGTGCCATCTATATTACTTAAATGAATTAATAAATAACCAGCCACCAAACAGTTTCTTTCGAAATGCTAAACGCTGTAACTTGGAAGATGATTTTGTTTTTTTTTAATTTATATTTGCAATTATTTATGTTAAATACATTTTAAAAGTACTGGACCAAACATAAGCTTATTCTTCGCTTTGCTGCTGCTATCCGGTAGATTTTGTAAGTGATTTTTAATAGTAACGTATGTTACACACGAAAATGTTGCGATAAGCTAAAAAATTTAATCATAAATATGCAAACATTCTGGATTTACGATATTGATAAAATGAATATATTCCATTATTTACTTGATACTTTTTGATATATTTAAAACATTTAGTTATTAATTAATTCATTTTCTCTTTTTCGATGAATGAATAAATATAATGATTTAATTTGCTTGCTAATAATTCGCTATGAATTGATGTCATTATGACTGTTAATTGTAAACATTATGTAAGATCTTCGTGGTAGCATATTGATCTTATGAAGAGCATATATAAAGATGTTCGAATTCAAAGTAGACTAATTATTTGCCGGAATTTGTGTATTCTAGCTTAATTTCAAAATTGAATTTCGAAAGTACCGGCCTGTCGCGGAACTTAATATAGTTTTATTACACACAACTCGCATGTTTTAGTAGTTGGATTTTATAAGTTTTATCCATTAAAGGGTTTGATATTGATCGTAAGGATTGCTTTATTTGGCTTTTTTTCCTGCTTGTTTTGAAAAGATAGATAATTAAACGAAATCTTAGTATCACTTTAGGAATCAAAAGTTAAATCAGCATTTATTTCTAGTCTTATTTTATTGTAACAGACATGTGAATTAAATGATGCATGTGTATTATTAAAATACAGAGTTTTTAATGAGACTGATGTAAAATATCTTTTTTTATTTTTCCCTATGTCCTATTAATAGCTATTGAGAAAAAGCATATTGATTAAACCATATATTATTAAAATATATAATATTATTAGATAAATGTGAGGTGCCATTTTTTTTCCCTGGGCAATATAGACATAACATGGCATAAAAAGAACAGTCTACAGGACATATATATTAACTATCAGATTTATTATGTTTTTAGATGTTGATTTTAACTTTTACATCATAACCAATATTTTAAACTAAATTTTTTGACTTGACAACATTCTTTTCATATGAATTGACTTATTTCTAATTTGATGCTCAATTTTATCTGTGGAAATTCATTAATCTTCTATCATTTTTGCCATTTATATTTCTGATACTTTGATACAATTAATGATACAATTTAATGATACTTTGCCTATTTATCTTCCTAAGGAAAATAATTATATAGTAAGGAAGTTATGTTTGAGTATACATAGATATGGTTATGTGTTAGTTTGACATATGTGCGTGATATATGTATATGTTCTAATAAAATTAAGACTATTTTTCTGTATTAACACTAAACCTTCCGGCATTTCACCGATACATTGGAACTGCCATTGGAAGCCGGTCATTTGACCGCCTCGTGGTAGCTTTAGTGTTAAATAAATCTAATTATCTTGATTATCTGAATATGAAAAAAATTATTCATATAAATTTACAGATGTACACATATACTAGAAGTTTTTACCCAAGTAAAATTGTATAGGGCACAGAGTTGTCCCATTCTTAGGAAAATATCAAATTCAATATTCCTTTCAGTATCTTCCTATCTGATACCACCCTTCACAGATGTAATATATATATATATATTTCCTTTCTGCACATGAGACTCGTTTCATGGGATCCATGTGATAATGGGGTGAATCTGTCTCTTCTCTCAACCATTGTTGCTTTAAAATTTCTCATTCTTTGTATCATAGTTTTGTTTTCTAGAGTGTTTGCTTCTGGATTATTTAATACAAATATGGAATCAAAATCTCTGCTTTAATAGATTCTAAATTATTTTACATCTGCAGTTGGGAAATATATGCAGGACAACCAAAGATCTTGCAGATTTGAAAATTTCCCCATTCGATTCAATATTTATGTCATATAAAAATGTGATAATGAATGTTTGGTAAACGAGTTATCCTCTGGAAAAATAGCTTTTATCTAAATAAATAATCATTTTTTGAACTTGGAAGAGAAATAAAGCCGAAATTCCCATCGAATTCATACGTAGGAAAACAAAACTAGGAGAATTTAATCTTCTGTGTTCAGATTTCATAAGTATTACAAGTGTATATGAAATCAAAATGTACTATATTGTAATCTACAATACATTATGATATCATGAATGTTAAATATTGTTACCTAAATGTCCAATTACTTTAATATCGACAAAAAGCCCTTGCAATACACAAGTAGAAGAAAATAGGGTGTGTAGCATCATTCACAAACTGCTTATTTTTTTATGGTCCTTATATAAGAACCTTTTTTATAAAAGATAATTCAAACTGCTTCAGGAATTTTCCAGGGCAAGTAGTCAAATTTTACCTTGATAAAATAAGGAGTTTATAAGCATTTTTTAAGCACCTTTGATGCCCAATATTAACATAGTAGTTTTGATCATGAAACTAAGTTACGATGAAATTCAGTAAGATGACTAAAAAAACTATTCAATTTTAAAAAATAAACACAGAAGATTAAAGCTAAGTTACTTAAATGTTTTTCTGCAAGTTTCTCATAAAATTCTAATTCAAGAACTTTCAATACACATCCGAAATACTTTATTTACAGTTGTGTTAAAAATAAAAATATTGTATTACCACTTCATTCACATTTCAATTTCATAATAAGTGAAAAAGTTAAGACTATAAGTAAACAAATCTGGAATTTAAGAAAAAGCAATATGAAACTAATATTAACTATATAAACAAAGTTAAAACTTTTTAAATATAAGGGAAATATTGAAATGCTTCTTAAAGCCTTCTTTGAAAGCATGGATGAAATCAATTCTAATGGATATCAATAGATAACATGAAGAAAACCTAAGTGTTATATGCTCAAGAACTAAATAGTAATAATAAAAACAACCCTAAAATGTCTTCTATAAAATATGATAATTTTACCTGTAAAACTTTTCTTATGTTTATCAGAAATGTATGCAGATTTAAAATCCTTGATAATGACATATCAATTTTTTAGAATGAACAACCTCAATAAATTTTAAAAATTTTTTTGATGAATTAATGCATCTATTATTTATAGTCAAATGATTTTTTTATTTATAAATATTTTATTTATATATTTTATATTCATACATATTTAATATATTTATATATATTATATTTTATTATATTTATATATTTTATTTATATATTTCATTTATTTATATATATATATATATATTACTGAAACATATTAGACTGACCCAGTTCCCCTGTGCAATCTCCAACATTAGTGCAGGGTATGCTGCTTCAGCCAAATTAATGAACAACGATCCAGTTCAAAATCTTAAATACTTTTTCCAAATTACTTAAGTATTGCACAATATGTTTTCTCTATACAGTTGTAAACTTTAAAAAATGCATTTTTGTAATTCCACCTATATTTTTTATTAATCTTCGTTGTATTTATGTAATTTATATTTATCAATCAAAGGAAATTAAAGTGTCGAAGTAAAATCCAGATAAATCTTTGCTAATAAAATAATGTATCAGCTATTTAAACACCAGAACAAGTAATAGTTATTTTCACCTTGCATAATCCAAGACTTCCTGCTTTTCCCATTAATAAAAGAATATTGCATTTATTAAAAGAATATAAATTCTGTTAATGTCATATGTGTCTAAATATTCTTTTTTATATTCAATGTTGTAACAAAATTATTCATAAACTACACAAAAAAAAAAATTTTTTTTTGAAAGACGATATCTGAAGCTTTTTTTTTTTTTACTTGACATTATTTAATTGAAAATTTAATAATTGTGTTATTAATTGCCAAAAAAAATGCCAGATGTTATGTTAGTCTATTGATTATGTTTGCCAGGGTCATGCAATTAAGCTTAGCTTTCCAGTGGATTACAGTTAATATAAAAGAATCGGAATTTTTTTTGATAATAAAAGCGGTTTAATATTTTGATATTTATAATAATGAGTAGAGGAACTGATCTTGACTTCAATAAATATGAAATGAATTTTCAAAAACTTATTGACCATACATACTGTAAACTGGAAAATATTTTGTAAATAAAGTTTGGATCACATTACCATTTTACTTTTACCATTTTACTGAATTTTATTTTTGGAATTGATGTATTGTATCTTCAACATTCTGTGAAGTAACCAAATTGAATCAGATTTGATTATACTAATTTCATTTTTTAACGAAGAAAACTTCTATAATTGTTTGTATTAATATTCTTCCAAATAATAAATTTGTCAATCTAATATATGTTTTGGAATTTATGCATTTTACTTTATCATCCTATTTTTAGTTATAGGAATTAATCTTTTGCTATATATTTTAAAATTAATTTAAAATGTCATTAAAAATTAACCATATTTTAAAGTTATTAATACTGTTTGAAATTTTTTTAAGTCGCATTGTCTTTTCTTCATTTTTGAATTTTTTAAAAACATTTATTGCATATGAGTGTGAAGCAGGATTCTCAAATGTCACTTTTTTAACTTTTTGACTACTGATTTTTCTAAGTTGAAGTGTTTTGTGTAAGCAGCATTTGAACAACAGTAGTGATTGCTAGGGACTGAACTGATGGCTTTCACCAGATGTGCCTATAGGCTACATCAATGGTTTTTTCTGGATGCATATATATACCCATAGCAATTAAAGGTTTAATTCTCCAAATCCAGATGATTTTTTTTATTGTTACCAAAGTTATAAAATTATTTTAATCTAAAATGTTTGTAATCAAAATATTGGTAACAAAAGCAGAAATATTTGTATTTTTATATTAATTTAAATGAATCGCTTGTTATTGAATGTAAATAAATTGCTGAGTTTTGTCATTATTACTTGTACAAACTTGTAAGTAATGGTTGTAAAATAGAGTAGCTATTTTCATTAGTTATTTAAATTGTTTTATTAAGTAGTTTATTAAAATACTTAAAATTAAATTCATTAAAACTTTAGAATGTAGCTATTGTTTTGTATTAAAACAGAAATATAGTGATTTAGCTATAGATGCCTCGATTGCCTATTATAAAGGTTGTTTTAATAATGAAACATGAATGCATTATTTCACTTTTTAAACTAAAATTTGATGAATTTGGCAAAAATTTTATGTCTTGGAAGTATTTATTTCTAGTATGTCACTGTTTCCAAAGCAAATATATTAGCCTTACTAAATTTGAATTTCAATTGAATTTACTGTTTGTGCATCATTTATTACTGATCCTTATAATATCTTAATCTATTTTCTAATATTAAACATGTTTTTATGGAAATGTATAAAATGATATAGCAAAATTTGCCCATTGTATTTATCATTCAAATATTACTTCAGTAAAGTAAGACTATTTATGTTTAAAATGTGATAAATGAAATTGTGCATATAACTTTAAAATATTAGATTAAATACAACTCTTTACTAATTAACATTCTTTAGTATTGACACCATATATACAGTTAATATATGCAATACAAGAAGGCAAGCTATTCATTATCATAATATTAAATTTTAAAATACTTTTGTAATTCAGTTTTAAAGCTAAATACTTACGTAATGTTTTATTTTATGTGTTTTTGAATTTAGAATCTTAAAAAGAAAATTGAATTCTGAATGTTAATCTCTTTTTTTAGACGATGGATACTAGCAAGACTCGAAATATTAAGTCTCTTTTATTGCAAGCTTGGAGAGAGCGTTGGACCGATGTAACATGGGGCTACCGAATAAAAAGTGTGCTTCCAAGAGGTGTAAGTGGTGATGTTTATGATCTAGCTGACTGTATACTACAACAAGCCCTAGTTGGTCCTGGCCCAAATAGTCTGTTTATGTCTTATTTAATGCATTCCTTAAGCTCAAGAGTAGTATCCTATGGTGCTGTTTTGTCTAGCATTGGACGATATCAGAGTTTCTACAAACCATACTGCATTTTGAGTTTATTGGATCTTCTGAAAACTTTTCAATCTAGAATTGGTTGCCATGGCAATGAAGAAGAGTGTATAGCTTTATGCAAGGCTGTTGTTAGTATAACTCATTGGTTATATGCTTGCGTTTATCATTCCATAACAAAGCTAAGTGAATTGAAACAGAGTCCTGAACATATATCAATAATGGAAAAATCTTTTGAGGCTCTCTTCTATTTTAGCAATTCTACTTTCATCGAGTCTCTTTTGTATGTTGGAAAGTTTGAAGATCAGGGTATGTATGCTCAAATGCTTCAAAAACATAAAGAGCTTGAAGAAAAAATCAATTTAGTTCCCACAGCAACTAATGTCACACGAGAAATCATTGAAGGAGCTTTAAGCCTTGTAAATTCTGTTGATAATATACCAATGATGCCAGCAGAACAAATGCCAAAAAGTAACAATAAAATTCAAATAATAGCTAGTACAATTAACATAATGGTTGTAATTGATGCTATTCTTAGTCCTGCAAATGATATTGGAGCATTTGTAAATCATTTACTAATGATTAAAAAACTCCAAAATTTTAAATTGTCTCAGCTTTATTGCGAAATTATGCGCGCTTGTTTAATTGGAATAGCTGATAATTCGGGTACTTTTGAAGATGATTTGAAATGGTTTGCATTTACTTTTCTCAAACTACCCAATCTGATAGTCAACATTGATGCAGTTCAGACAGATAATGAAGAAGACTCATTTGAAAAGGGAGTAGATCTGTTGTTGTATTATGGACCTCTTCTGGACCAAGTCGATTTGAGAAGCAATTGTGATAGTTTATCATTTTTAAGTAAGGAGTTCTGCAGAGTGAAACTTTTAACTGAACCCCAGGCTAACAAACTTGCAGCTCGTAGGCAAGCAGAAACTTCGAAAGTTCCATCGCAGATAAATCAGAATCAAAATATGCAGGGGCAGGCAAGCAAGCCACTGCCAACCAAGCCTCCCACACCTAAACCAACTCCAGAAAGGGGGCAAGCAAGTGTTCAGTTAGTTCTAAGAGCTGAACATACCTTAAAACGAATTTTAGTATCCTTGGACTCTGATTATTCGAAAATACAAGAGCCTCTGTTGCAATTTTTATGTCATATTCTTCCTCCTAAGAATTTTAAGTTGATTTTGGCAGCTTTCTCTGCTACAGGAAAATTGAATTCCTTCATTTCAAAGCTCATTGAGTATAATGAATATAATAAATTTGTAAGTAATGAGACTGTTAAAGCATCTCAAACAAGAGCTCTGATGTTTGATGTTACTTTTTTGTTGTTGTTTTATGTCACTCAGTATTATGGCATAGATGTGGTCATAAGCAATGCTGGGAAGAAGGACTCATTTTTTATACAGTGGATTACTGAATGCTTATCTGAAGGTGGTAAATTCAAATCCCCAGATGTAGCATTATGGAGGTGTGATCAAGAAAATATTGATATGTTGCTTCAACAGTTTATGAACACAGATCAAGAAATTAAAACTCATCAAGTGAAATGGCATGAAGTGTGTATCAATGCACCTGCAGCAGCGAAAGAAATATTACTTGCATGGGAACATGGTGCATTATCTACAGAAAAAGTCAAAATAATTTTAGATCATATTAAAGGACAATATTGCTTTCTTCCTATTTGTATATCTGCTTGGCTTTGTAATTACATAAGTGTTCTTCACCATCAGGAGCGACTTAAGCCTATAAATATGCTTCAACAGTTTACTCAACCTTTGTCAGAACCTGCCACATCCCCTGGGGAATCACCATCTGGAAGTGGTCGACAAACACCTCAAATGCAGGGTGTTGATCAAGAAAAAAACTTCTATCCACAACGTTCAGTTTTGATGATGGGTATTATAAATATAATGATGTTTGATTTACATCCTCCTAAGCAAGGAAAAAATAGATGTGCCCCTTTAATACCTCATGGATTAACTGTGAAACTTCCTTTAGGAAAAATATTAGATGATGTTTTTCATGAAGTACACTTTCGAGGATGGCTGGATTTAAGGTCTATTCGATACTTTGACACTTTATTATGTGTTGGTGGAGCACGTTGGTTCTGTGATAGCCTTGTCCGACAAATTCTTGGTTACCAGTTTCTGAAAGATATAAATCGTGCTGTGGATATGATTACTGGTATATTCTATTTAGATATAGAGCAGTGTGCTTTGGCTTTATTGTTACATGTCCTCCCATTTTATTTGTACAATGAATATCATCAAGAACAGTTGGCAGAACCTTATGGTACAGCTCTGGCTCGTTTAACAGTCATCACAACATATGCTGCTCTACAGTCAAGACTGTGTTCTGCCACTGGCGGAATTAAATCTGGCTGCAAGCGAAGTTATCGGGAGGTAGACATTTTTGATGCCAGAGATCCTGCTGAGTATAACAGATCCAGTAAAATGCATCGCAGCAATAATGAGCTTCTTGAAGATACTCCATTTGAATTGCAATCTTTAAATGATGAGCAAATGCGTAATGCAGTTGCTAATCCTATCAACAAAGCTATTGCAGATGTCATGCGTACATTGTTGGTGATTGCTTCCGATGCAACAATGAGTGCAAGATCCTATTTCCCCATCCGGTTTTTAGAACAAGTTGTTCTTTGTGCGAAAGATGATGCTCACATGATACTGCAGTTTATGCCACTTGGACTGGTTGGTTTGCTTTTGAAAAAATACCCTGAAGAATTTAGTCATGCATTGATTCTTGCTGTTAGCAGCATGCAGAGTCCAAGAGCACGTAAAGTATCAGCTTTGAGTTTGTGCCAATTGACAATTGCACAAAATAGGCTTGCAACTAATAGTTAAACAACCTGAAATCGTAATGCTGCATTGTAAATAAACATATCATATCCAGAATAAATAAATAAGGTTCTTTGATTGAAGTTAATACAAGCAAAATTGTAATTTAAAACAATTTGCTACATTCTTTTAGAACAAGATTCCATCCGCTTGTTATCCCCCTTCACGAGTGGTTACCATTTAATATTTTTTTAAATAGAATTGCCGTTGTTAAATGCACTTTCAAAAGTCTGATCATGTTATTTTTTTAAAAACTTATTTGCAGAACAAACAAAAAAAACTGATCCTTAAAATCTTTTGCATTTTATCTTTAATATTATTTAATATCCAAGATATTGTCTGAAAAAAATGTAATAAACCTTTATATCTCATATCCAGACTTTCTTCAGAATTTTCCATTTCATTCATTCAAAAAGGAAACCCTGACTGTTAGGTATTCTTAATGTGGAAGTAAGGACTATTTATAGCAATCATTTGGAGGTTTTATCTCATCTTGTGTATGAAAGATTTTCAGTGGTAGATTTATTGAAAATATATATAATTTTTTTCTGATTATAATTAATATTTTTCTTTGTCTCAATTTTTATAGTCTGATGTATTTTGTCGAATTGTTCATTTTTGAAATCATAATCATAACAAAAATGTAAGTAAGCAACATAATGAAATGTTTCTAAATGTCATTGGCTTTATATAAAACCTGACTTTATTTTATATTTATGTATTTATTGTCAGGATTGAGCTGTTTCATCCTTTTTAAAATTCATATTTGCAGTGTATGTTGAAACATTTGTTTTTTATAATAAAATTTCAAACTGTATTATTTAGACTTCATTTTAATTTCATATGAGTTTTTAAAATATATAAAGGGTTATACCATCTAGAAATCAGCGAACTATATGCTAAACTTGTTTACTATTGAATGGGTATTGAAATATTAATTTTTTCCCCTTTTCATTTGCTTTTTAGTTTAATTTACATTAGTTTTACAAGTAAAATAATTCATGGTTATTGATAATTCAATATAAATATTTATATATAATATTGCAAGGGATTTTACTAGAAGTAAATTCTGTTGTAATTTTGTGTACACATTCAGGTTCGATTCAATTTGTACATTCTTGCACTAATACACCAATTTCAAAGTACTTCCAGTGCAGAAATACTCAACATTAATGTACTTCCATTTCCACTCCTGGTTTGATATAATCAAAATATTGAGATACTTATTTATCTAGCAACATTACTTGTTTCAAAATAAAACAACTCAACTCAATTCAAAAAGGAAATTAATTTCAATATCAGAGTGAATTTGAATTTTCTCAAGAAGTAAGCACATTATGAGTAGTCTGTTTTGTAATAAATTGCTTATTTAGTATGCTGAGTTTTCATTAGTGAACTAAATGGTAACAAATGCTTGAATTATAGTTTGTTAAAAATAATTTCATGTTTAAATATACAGGTTTCTTACTTTAATCATGAACCCTGTAAATAATTCTTAGTCTTTTGAGGTAAGCATGCATTTTTAGTTTGAAGAATCCTTTAAATGAGGTAAGGAATTAGATTTTTGTTTGAGTCAATAATGAAGGGAGGGGGGAATCGACTGAATTTTTATATAGTTCTGCAGTCATATTTAGAAGGAAAAAAAAATTAGCCATTAGTACTATTTAGTGATTCTGTGCGAACAAAATATGTTTATTTAAACTAAGATTTCACTAAAAACTAGCCATCTATATATTTAAAATATCAGCTGTTCGTACATCTATATATTTGAAATAATTGGCAAAGCTATCCACAACCGCTGAAACCAATTTTATCTCTTATGAAAGTTAACCCCTTAATTGTAATTTTCTCCATTATATGATTAAATGAAAATTAATTCTGGAAAGATGTTGCCATTTTGAATCATCTAAGATTGCTTGGTGCTCTTGAAGTGTATATGGACTCTACGTAATTTTTATATCGAAATGTAACATATGTAAACATTGTACGTTACAGTTTAGGTTATTACTCGAAAATGACTTATGTGATCATTAAATGTGCAAACAACCCTCGGATACCACAATTAATGATTCTTACATACATCATCAACTCTGTTCTCAACCGCCATCTGTTTTCGTGAAAAAAGTATGAAAAATATTTCTTTGTCATACATTATCTGTTAGAAAAAGCTCTTAATAGCATGCCCTATTCACAATCACTAAGTAATGTATGGATTTCCCCAACTTCTATTTTGTATGAAAGCTCATGATCTTGATTACATCTCCAAGCATCGATGGACGGTTTTTCGTTTACTAATGTTGCCACTTTTAAGTATAGCTAAGCAATCAAAATTCTATTATTATTACACAATCACTTTTTAAAATAGTAGGGTTTTTTTTTTTTTTTTTTTTCTAGATATGATGTATTTCGTCATAATTGATCCACATAACTATATAATTGTTTGCCCTTACTATCATTTCTATCTATATCTACTTTATAAAAATCAAAGGTGATTAGTGAAAGAACTAGAAATTTAGCCATGTGATTCAAGTTTGGTGAACTACATCTTATCGGAACAGAAGTATAGTAAAAGTATTGCTACAACAATGTAAGTAAAATTAATTATATTTGATATTATTTTAAATTGCACTTGCATAACATTGATAGAACATTGTGTTTGCTTAGCTATACTTTAAATCGTTGGTATTAGGAATTTGGCGACGAAAACTAGAAAAATCGGTTGAAATTGAAAATTTTGTCAGTATTATTTCACATCTCCAAATGGAAGATGGGAGTAGATAACAGTTTTTGACGTAGCTAGGGGTTCTGAGCTTTCATATGAAATAAAAATTTTTGATATTCGATTAGGAGTTGAAGCTTGCAAACTATTACTGATTGTTTGCTATAGAGAATATACTGTGAGAGATTTTTTTTTCTCTCGAAATGGGGTGGTGGAAGGCAATCGACCCTTTACGAAATATTTAGAAGTCATGAGATTTCATATGAATCAAAAACTGGCGGAACTGGAGCAATGATTGAAATTGGGCAACTGGCTCATTGGTTAGCGGAACTGGCCTATTACTTCAAAATACAATCCGTGTGTTTAAAATTTGCTTTTATCAGACTGTTTTCTAGCAATCAATTCAAAAAAGGTTTGTGGCAATATTGTTTACTTTCTGCTATGGATCAAAAATTGTTAAATAACTTTAAAAATATATAGTTCAGGAATTTTACATGCAAATTTTAAGTGGTTCAAGATCCCACTTCTGCTAATTAAAAACTTCGATATTTTGATGATTTTTTCAAGGGATGCAATGTCTCCTTAAAGTATTCTAATGAATTTAAATCTGGTAATTACAGAAGTCATTTCGCATCTATTGATGTTACAAAAAGTGCATTGGGAAACATTTAACTGAAAACAATTGGAAAATCGGAATCGCAACATTCTGAAACCCATTCTCTAAATAATCAGATAATAATCCAAGTAAAATAACCATGTTTAGAAGAGCAAGCCGGCGTAAGCATTAAGCCTTAAATAGCCATATATTTATTTTATTAAAACATTATCGATAAGTAATCGTCTGTTTAAAGTACTACCATATCCTGTACCAAGTAATCAGCAACTAACTAATCGATTGATGTTTATTTGAAAATGTTATGAAAGTTTTCTAGCGATATAGGTGATTGTTTGCTTTTAAATTTCTAATAATAAAACATTTTTCAGTGTAAAAACAAATTTGTGTTAGGTATTTTTTTTTTTAGGTCTAAAATAGTCTTACTTCTAATTTTCGGAATACAACAACTATTCAAGCACTAAACTTTGCTTCAAATTCAATATTTTCTTAATAATCTTACGCATAATATATAGACATCATTTTAAATTAATTGATTACTTAGCCTTTGATTTTCTAGTTTGTCTCTCAATAAAATAAATAAGATGATAGTATTTAAATTATAAGCTTTTATATATATATATATATATATATATATATATATATATAAGGAAACCTTTTGTGTGGTTATCACTTTAAATGCAAAGTGGAATACAAAATCTAGCTCAATTAAACATTTATTTTTAATTCTTAACATTTCAATTTTGTGCTAAAATATACCAGCAAGTTGTTTTAATGGGCCTAAAGTTAAGTATAAATGGTGCCAATGCTCAATGGTAAGTATTCCATTTCCAATTTGACCTGAGTGATCAAAATAAGTGTATTTATTATTCCTTAAATCAATTTGCATAGCGAGCAAATGTTTGTGCATGGCCCAAATGAACTGAAAAAAAAAGATTAATAGGCAAAAATTTCAAAAAATACGTCATTGTATTTACTAGATAAAAAACAAACAAACAATGCACTGTTTTGAAAGGCTATGTTGGCATCAACATGTTAATATCTCTCTGGCAATAATTTGTTTACTTTTTTGAGAAATCACTATTTGGAATTTGAGCTCTGAATGAACTTTCAGTAACAGGAAAAAATCTGCTTTTTTTGACAGGCAGCTATTTGCTCTTTAAGCCTTAAAATGCCTTACAATCAAATCTCCAATAGTCATTCACAGATTAGCTAGTAAAATTCAAGCAAGGGAAAAATTAATTCAGAAAATATGCTTGGTGTGGTCTCCAGAACATTCACAGATAAATTGGAATGAAAAGGCGGACGTAGTCGCACCCATTGCTGGAGTGAATTGCTTCAGAGGATTTCATTTCTCATAATCAGGAAACTTCACTATAAAAAATGAATCACATTTTTAAAAATGGTAAATATCGAAAATCTATTGCTGATGTTTCCACCATGTTTTCCCTTATTCTATGCCTCAAAAATATAAGAGAAGATATCATAACTGCATGTCTTTTAATCCGGATGATTATAACTCCAGCTCTGTTGAAGAGATTTAGTCTATACTGTTACAAACCTGCAATTCGGCTTCCCAGCATAGTTTAGAAGGCGAATACCTGGCTTTCGAGTGGACTTCAGAAAGCACCGTTGG
>JAPMOR010075041.1:0-22235 GCA_026543865.1 Argiope aurantia
TTTTATGTTTAACCCTATGAATTTTCGTTACATTTCGTTTTTTGATTTTTTTAAATTCAACTTTTTTTCTATTCTTTTTCCTTTTATTCTTATCTTTCTTTTCTTAGAGATGTTGATATTTAAAGCGCATGTATAAACATAAATCCAGCTTATTGATATTGTACAATTTTTTTAAAAAAAATTTAAATGCTGGTACATTTTCAAAAAATATAAATCCGAAAAAATATCTTTCAAAAATGATGTCATTAAAAATTTTTTTTCTATTTTACCCTTATAACTACTAATTTTATTCAGTAATATATGTTTAATACTATTTTATCTGCATGTAGGTTTATATTTTAGGGATAATATGTTTAAACAGAAATTTTAAATTTTGTAATTATTTATTCTTTTTATACTACACGATTCATTTACTTACGAAAATGCTTCTTTCAATTTAGTAAAAGAAGTATTTTATTGACCATCTTCATCCAAAAAGCCGTCTTGGAACTGCATAAAATATATGCTGTAATGTACTTTCACTTCTATATCGACATGTACTTCTGAAGAGAGCTAGTTTCCTAATTGATAGTCATACAAATTGTTTTGTTCGATGCAAAAAGTTGATAGAATCTTACGAATGCAATTATTAAATTAATTCCCTACCAAATTTTCCTAAACATGCGATTTAATGTAATGAATGAAAATTTTACATTACTACAGATATTAATGATGCTATTAAAAAAGAGCCCCTTTTCCAAACGTATAGCAATTCCCAAATAAAATATCTTGTCTTGTTCATAACTGAACGAAAATATTCTTAGAAAAAGGCATACTTTCAAGTTACAAACGATGAAGGTTTTAAAATTAGATTTAAAAAACATTTATTAAAAGTATACATCTACATTCCATCCAAAGTCCTATTCCAAGAAATGTTTTGCATTAAACCTAATTATGTGAGAGGCGTTATGAGTCAGTATGCGAATTCCACATACTAAACCAGAATATTTGCCATGCATGTGAGCCTGGTGTATACTAAATCTGATCCTCCCACTGGTGCAGCGTAAGAATGTAGAGAAGAGCTGTTGCCATCTGCACATGGTAAAAAAGGGCAAGAACCATCTTAAAATAGCATTTGTGGTGGTATGTAGATTATTATGATCTGTGCAGGAAGCAACAGGACGAATGTTGTAGGAAACATTTCTTTAATAATCACATTCACACACTAAACAATTACAAACACAAAGACAAGACATTCGCGCGCGCGGCTCACAGTTCAACATCACATCTCCTTCTCATTACAATCGCAATGCACTATGGGATGACATATGGGATGGCCCAATCAGGCATCGCCATCTAGTATCCAAAAGAGAAGATAAATGTAATGCAACTGCTACACATTCGTATTATTTTCAAACGTTACGTTAGTCTAAATTCAGAGATCACGAACATGAATTTTTGAAATATGCAGTAATAAATTCTATAATCAAAATCTGATATATCTTACCTCACAGATTACTTTCCTAGCAGCTGCTACGTAAAACATTCCCACAATTATCCTGGCATCTTGTCGCTAGTGAACAGATAAAAGTCAAGTAAATGCATTTCAGCAAAAAGCACCCTTATTTGATTGCAGCTAATGTTTGAAAAGACTTCATACCACCAAATTTCTGACGGCATCTGTCGGATCAGAGATGAAACTTTGGCGAGTGGCAACTTCGATGCCGGCTTCTTTGCATCGAGCTTCCAAATCCTCACCTGTCTGAAAGTCATTTCATGTTATTAAAAAATTAATTTACTTTCTGTATTAAAGTGTTGTAAAATTAATTTTACGTGGAATTAATATTTGTTTAAGGCTGACTGAATAGTTAATTTTAAGTCTCCATTGGAGTTCATGCAACATAGTCACATGGCAAACGTAATTGCGATGCTACGCTGTGCTGTGATCATATGTCTGTTTACATTTTGCAAAAAATATAAAGTTAAGTAATGCAATATCTTTGGCTGTTATACTTGTGATACAAAGAAACTGGATTTTTGCTGGACTATTTTAAAACTATAAAAATTCGAAAAAAAAAAAAACTTTTGATCTTACAGGATAATGTGCTCTCACTTCATTTTCTAGAACTTTTGTGCATATATTGGTTTACTAATTTACAAGAAATTAAGAATTAACATGGTAAATACAAGTTAAATAAATTAGATATATCATCTCTAAAAATTCCTTTGGACAATTTAAATTAGCTAATAAAGCTAGTAGATACTTCTAGCATAAATGGAAAACATTGCTCAACGTTTAAGAACGTATAAAAAGAGACAAAAAAAATTAATAACTCTAAAGTAAGAGGCAAAATTATGAACAAATAAAGGCAATAGAAAGAAGAAGAAGAAGAAATAAGTAAGTCAAAACTGTCATCACTTTAGCAAAAAAAAAAAAAAAAAAAAAGTTATAGCTAGAACTTTGGCTGCTAAGCATGTATGGGTAGTTATAATATTGCGGTGGCGGTCATATTAATGAAATTTGGTAGATAGAGTTTTATTTCTGTTTATTATGTTATAAGGATGCATCAAGAAAGAACATCCGTTCATTTCCTCTGTTTCGAAGATGTTACAGAATCGAGGTTAACCAAAGGCTCTCCACATAATACAGGAAAAGTGCTTTTCACAACAAAAAGATGCATCCTTTGGAGGCCATTTTCCTACGCAATGCGACGATTAAAACGCGTCGCAACAGCGATAATAATTCATTTGTTTGGAGATGCTGGACTGACGGCATCGTGCAATCTTTGGGGAGAAATGATGGTTAAAAATAAAGTGGTGATAATTTATGACTTAATCTTTTGCTTATTTCAAATGGTGAAAGGAGTGTTGCGACTCATAATAAGTCATTGCATAGTGTATTCAAAATTTTACATGATGTGGATCACTTCACTCTCGTCTTGTGAGCAAATCCTGGCAAAAAATGCTTCATTTTCTTAAAAAAAATTTCCATTTGATATTTCTGCGCAAACTGAATGTAAGGCCAGGGGACTAAATTGTTTTAAGAAAAGGACTTACTGAGATGAAAACTTCTTCCGCTTCTTGGATGATGGCGATCCTGGACCACTTGAACTTCTGAAACAGCTTGATCCGGGTCGGGTTGTGAATGGTGGCGGATGGGTGCGTCCGAAAGAAGGTTGGGAATCTCTTCCGATTGGACAGTGCAGGGGAACTCGAACCATAAGATACCTGTGGAAAATGAAGGCATTATGTGCTCAAAAATACGCAAGAGCTTTATTCAGCCTGCATCGTCTTTTCGTAAATTACGTAAAGCGTAAAAACTTGTGATTTTTTTAAAAAAAAATTCAAAGAAATTTTCTCTTACAGCACTTCTAGGTTTTCTGCGTCTAGAAACCTAACATCTGTAATATCCCGTCTGTTAAAATGAATATCATCTGTATTGTAACCAGATAGTGTTGACACAGGTGGCATTTCTTGAGTGGCAAATGGACTCGGTTTTGGAAAACAAGTGATGAAAGTTAAATTCGAAAAAGAGGAGTTTCACTTCTAGGCGATTAATTCTCGAATAGTAATGTTTGCTAGGGTAATGCTCTTGAGAATGAATTCAGATTCAATAATTGATACAAAAAGTTTGCTTTAAATTTCTTTTTTATTACTTTTATTTATTTATTTTGAAAATGGACAATTATGATACCATTGGAAATCGAAGTTTTTATTATAGGATTTTTTTTAGATCTGCAAATTTTGATTGATAAAAAGTATTTACAGTCATTTATTTGTGACAATTTTTTTTAACTAATCTGAATTTATGAAAAAAAAAAATAATGCAGATCAAATCTAAAATTAACTCTAAATTTTCATTTTTAAAATTTTACTCCTAACTTAATTAAGTTCATAATATTCTTTTGACTACTCATTTTACAGAGCTTTTTAATACCAACAATATTTAAATATAAACTTATCCTTTTAGATGAATACAATTTGAAATAAACGTAGAAGATTGGTGTTCCAATCCGTATCCCATCCCCCTTTTCGGATTAGATATTTTGGATGGCTAACTTAAAATTGCTGCAGAATTTTTCCATGTCAGAATACATTTCAATTGGATCATAAAGCTGCATTTCCATGGAAAATCTCAGACCCTAATATGAAACCATTTTTCACTTTGAGTACATTGATTTCGCTATCATATGTTTAAACGTTTATTGTATTTTAAATTTTTTTTCTACACAAAAATTCCTTTCCATTTCTTAAAGCATCTTTCGTTTTGGTTTGATTATATGCTAACGTCACGTTTTAAATCAACAGTAGGGATATTTCAAGAAGGACCTTGCAAATTTGAACCACGATCAAACGACTAGGGCGACACTTGAGCTGCCACCCCCTCTTTAAACTTCCACGCCACACCGCGACGGCTTTTGGCACCAACGGATTTGGCGTACACCGGGTGGGCATCCTTCGGTGGGCATCGAAACTGAAACCCTCCGCTTCCGAAGCTGGGACTTCACCACTAGACCCTCGTGGCCCCAAGTGATTCTTTCGGAAATAACGTTTGCCGTTCATTTCTTTAAAAATTTCAATGTTTCAATGAGGTCACTACAAATTCGATTCCTAAAAAGTGTGTCGCAGTATTTTAAAGTTTGGAAGTCTAAAATAGAATATTAAACAATTTAAAAAATCTTTTAAATTATTTAAAACAATTAAAATTTAAGTAAAATTTCACAAGAAAATCGCTCCGAGATGCACACTGTTAGCCTCCAAAGTGTATTTGTACCAAAATTGGTAACTCTAAATAAATTGGTCCATCAGTGCAGAGTGCCAGAACAGAGAGGCACACATATATTTTCCTTTACTAATAGAACAGACGGAGATGGAAAAAAAAAAATCGCTCAAAATGATCAAAAGAAGAAGGGAAATATGGCATTGATGTAAATATGAATTACTGTGCAGTGAAGGGCGAAGAACACATCACTATACAATGAAAAATGGGAAACTGATAAATATATGCACATATTAGTTTCGAAAAAAGATATCATAAGGAATGAATGAAATTTTTGAATACAAAGCAGAAAACAAAAGAGGTTATTTTTTCAGACAATACAAGGAAATTATTCGTCATATAAAATTATTCTGTAAGAATTACATAACATTTTAAGCGGAAAAAAAAGAGTTTCTCCTAAACACTATTCTAATTTTTTCTGTCTCTAAAATTTTCATCGCTTGATCTCAAAGATTAAGTAGTGAAAATTCTACCAACTTGACTATAACTAAATCTCCATAGGAACCAGGCACCCAAGTAATGACAGATTTCAAATTCCTATTCGGTCTTGCTGCCATGTTTTCTGGATAGGACGTGAATGAGAAGATAATTGAAGTCATCTAGAATGGAATTTAAAAAAATCATTTTCTCCAATAACATTTCTGTCTAAATGAAATAGCGTGTCTCTCCTCGCTTTCGTTTATTTCTGGGTTGCCTGTATAAAGCGCATACACACACACAAAAAAATATTCTAAACTCAATATCCTAACTTTAAAGCTTCCTGAGTAAAAAAAAAAAGTATATATGCTTGTAAGAGTGTAAAGAATTCGTCCAATATTCGAAATGGATGAAAATCAGTACAAAGTCCTGCCCTACAAAACTGTAGCTTTACATCCCATTTTCTACCGCCTACCAATGAAATATTTGAAAGCAATGAACCAATGAAATATTTGAATTTTTAAGGATTCTGCTTATGATTGGCTATATTTGGCTTCTACCCCATGAGGAAAACTGCAAAAAAATGTGTGATATTTCATAAATCTTATCATTCTAATGTGTTTTCATTCATATATAGGCGTGATTAACTGTTTGGACGAGTGTTTTTGATTTCATTTCAGTGAGGAAATTTCTCAGGCATGTATGTCCTCAGTACGACGACACAGCTCACTCTGCATCTGCGAATGTGCGGCGGCGGGAGCTATCCCAACACATACTTACAACTACTAGGTTCCACATTTTGGCGGCTTCCGCAATGGTGGAGCAGACGATGGAGCATCCGCCCAGAAGAATCAGCTTCTGCGGAGGGTTGTAGAGCAGGTCGTACATCACCGTGGCTCCGAGACCCGGGTTGCACTGCAAAAGGAAACAATGAGCAGCAATGAGACAGCAAGAGCTGGAAATGGCACTTTTATTGTACTATTACAACAATTTTAGATTTAAATGTGAGGTTACCCTCATTAGAAACATCCGAAATTTTATAAGTATTTCACAAATAAATTTACACTATTAAAATGAGTTCATTTATTTCTTGGCTCATATATATTTTCTCCCTTCATAAAAAAAATCATTGAAGATTCATGAACAAGTCCAAAGAAATTCGTCTATTAAATTTTTGATTGTCAGATATTAAAAGCGTGTTATTTTAATACATTTAATTTTCTTGTTATTATTCTAAGAATCAATAATTATCCTATTAAGGAAATTAAAGATTTTCTAGATTAATAAAGAATAGCTAATAATTAATAATGAAAATTAAGTTTTTATGCATAGCTAGAATTCGAATATTATTACACATGTTCCATTCATTGGTATATGAACTTTGCTAAGAGAAACAATTTTTTTTTCATTGTAGTGCTATTATGTATGTGCGATTCATACATTTTCTAAATTAAACTGCATTGTAACTTTACTTTTTTATTCGTTCATTAAGTTAAATAGATATTAAACGGAATCTTTCTTTAACTTCCAACAATAGAAGAAAATCGCGCGATCAAATATTTAATGAAACAATGAAAACGATTCCGGTATCATTCACAATAATGGAAATATTGTTATGAAATATATCTAAAAAATGTAAAAGTTAATTAAGTTAGACTAAAGAATTTTACAGTAATTCAATTGGCATCATTGGAAAGGTCATTTTTTGGATTTTTAAGCGGTTTAAAAATCCTTTTGGTGCGGGAATATTTTCGGAAGTTAACGTGGAAAAATGCCAAAACTCAGCTCAATTTTTAATTATTACAATTCTGATCAAAAATATCGCTTCAAGGGGCACATTTCCATCCTCCAAAGTACCAAATTTGGTAGCTTTAGATCAAACGGACAGCGCCAACACATCACATACACATAAATTCATTTTTATTATAATTAGAGACATTAAATGATATAAAAATGAGTGCTACTGCAGAAAATCAAGGCAAGAAATCTATCTATTAAATCAATGAACGATGCTCATTTTTTTTCCCTTTTATTTACTAATGTCCAAATATGCCTCATATAATTCAGGTCGCATCTCGCCTGGGAAGAAAAATGCGCATTTATGTTATTTTTGAAGAATGTCGTGACGCCTATGTTTACTATTTTCTTGGCTCAGGAAGGGGATCTTATCTGTTGTCATGGACACTGGTCCGATCTCATTTTCTGTGCATAATATTAGAATGGATTCAGGAGAGACATTCAGAATTGAAGAACTTCACATAGGATGAAAATACATCTCTCTCTTATAGAAACAATGAAATACACTGTCTATGGCTACAGTCACGACCTAAATATCATGTTCGGGTTTGCTGGGGCGATAAGCAAACAAGGGCTTCACAATTACTATTTTATATTTTTTGTTGTTGTTGCTTATGGCACTTGTCATAGACAAGCCCCCTGACAAAGTCAGCGATTTTAAGAAGAGTTTCAGCATCTCTTGTTTTAGCAGTTCCCCTAGGGCTAAGAATACGTCTTAGCTACTCACGCGTCACAGCCCTTTTCACGGGACGGACTTCATTCCTATATTTCGTTCACTCTTCAACAAATTGTAATTTAGACCTGAATCAGAGAAAGAACATCTCTTATCCAATACCTCTAGTGGTATTGTCTCGACTTGGAGGACTTTGTGGCCACGACAGCTTTATGCGTGCGCCAGCCACCCTGTACATGGAGAGTCTTAGGGTTCGAACCCACAACCCAAGGGATGCGAACCCAACGTCCTACCAACCAGCTTATCCCGCTCTACTATGTTTTACTCTACTAATATACTCAAACTGAATTCCAAGGAAAAACAAGAGGGAACTGGATTAAAAGAATTTCATTTTTACCTAAATAGTCTATTTCGCCATTAAAGAAAATAATAACGAATGTATAAGTTATCTAATCTTTCTTCTCTCAGCTTGAGCGTTCAACTGATTCACCAAGAATAAGGCTGTGTTTAATATCATTTTCTTATGTATAAGCTGATATTTTTGGAGACTTTTTCACTGATTGCTATGTCAGCAGTAGAGTTGCAAAAAAACACGAAATTTTTAAATGATTTTATCTCTTATGATTAGTTCCAGGTTTGTATGAGACGTTGATATATATATATATATATATATATATATATATATATTGTAGTATCTGCTCTGTCTATGTTCTGCAACTTATTATTTGTTTGGATTTTACTGAGAGAATTTTTATATAAAATGGAGTCTAGCATTAGGCTTATTTTTAATGGATACATATTCACGGAACACTCAAAAAAGTAGATTTAATATCAAACTATGATAAACAAGCTGAGGCTTTAAGCTGGGGCTATTTTGGTTGCTTTATACCTGTTTTGTTTATTGTATACAAGTGATTTTTCTATGGAATCAAGTCAAATAATGCGAGTAAAGCAACTGACGTCGGATATTTAACTGCACGTTGTCTAATGCGGTCACTTCGATTTCTTCCCATTAAAACTGCGCCTTTTATTCTAACATTAAAATCATGCAGCGCATTATATTTGTGCCATGTGAATACTTCTAACAACGTATTAGAAGGAATGAATCTTTCATTTTCTTGTTATTCTTATAAGAATCAATAATTATCCTAATAAGAAAATGAAAAATTTGCTAGATTAATAAAGAATAACCAATAATTAATTATGAAAATTAATTTTATATGCATAGCTAGAATTCGAAAATCTCGTTTAATATAGTAAAAAGTTTTGTTAATAGATTCTATAAAAAATTTGATGTAATAAATAAGAATATAAAAATTTATAATAAAATTGCTAAAGACTATGAAAAAAAATGAGCGGAATTTTCATTCTTCAGCTTTGAACAGTAAAAGAAAAATATGTGTTAATAGAACAATGAAAGCGATTGGAATTTCGTTTGTACAATGAAAAAAATTGCCTAAAAATATTATTAAAAGCAATATTTCTTATCGAAATGATGAAAAAAAATTTCAACTGAGTTAGTAATAATAAAAATGTCATTTTTATGAATTTTGGGTGTTATTATTATTATTATTAACACATCTTTCATTATCAAAAAAATTATTATCTTTCTAGAATAGTTATTTTTTGTGAAAAGTTTTTTAGATGTTTTGAACGAATCACGCCGTCATCTTGCACGGCTGTGGAGTGAGGTTCATTTTGCATGGTTATGACATGATTAAAATTCCGAAAAATAATCGCCCCATTGCGGACATTATTCAGAGACTCTATGTGCCACATTTGATAACTGTCTATCAAATGTTGACGCGCTCTCCGGAGACACACATCCTCTTTTATTATTAATAAGGAAAAGCTGGCTAGAGGAAAGGAAGAGGCTAAAAAAAGGATAGTTGTCTCACTTTAGAAAAATACCAACGTTTGATCTAAAGGAAAAACATGATGTCTTTATCAAACATTCAAGTAATGTGTTTCTTTAGTTTCGTGAGTCCGCTCTCTCTCTCTCTTGGCGCCACTTCACGAGGTATCTCTTCTCGCATGTATTAGGAAAAGAAGAGAAAATAATAATAATAATAAACGGTACAATTTTTCTGAGTGAAGTTCGACTGATAGATTTGCACAGAAAGTTACTATCGATGGCATCATATTTTACACGCATCTATTAAAATAAGAAAAAAGAAACACATTCCTTTAGGTCTAACGTGCATTAAAATGTATTGGTTCGCTTTAGTAGCCTGTTTCGCTTCCATTATCAACTTCGCACTCCAAAGTCTGTTGGGCAGGTCGCTTTTTAAGATCCCTTTTTCAATTTCCTTTGAATAGGGAGATGGATACCGAACTTTCCTTCCTGCTTGTATTTCGTGTTCATTCGCAGCAATGATTGTATCCAGTGGAGCGGCAGGCGGAAAATGGAAACAATCGATACACTGAGCTGCAAAGCAATCTCCTTTATCCACCTGAAGGTGGCGTTTCGATGCCAAAGGGTGGAGTGCAAAACAATTCCGGACAAGAAAATTTAATTTAGAATTTGATATAAGAATGTTCTGCTTGCTTTTGTCGCGCGCAAGAATCAAGGTTTTTTTAGAGTACCCAACACTGCATTTTTTTAAAAATCGAATTTAATAATTACCAAAATATAAGGGGTTCCAGAGCACATTTGCATTTCATTTTTTTACAATCGTGTCCGTATATATATATATATATATAGTTTTTTTAAATATGGGTCAAACTTGCTTTTGTGCGGTCCTTTTCTATGCGATTTCTTTGTGTCATTCTGTTTTGTGCGGTATTTAAATGCGAACGGCATTTAAACACCGTTATAATGTCTTCTGTCCTGACACAATGTATATGGCATGTAAATATTGTGTCATATTGTGTCAACCAATTCCATTACGTACATACATATTACACCAAGTAGTAACATTAGTTCCTTATGAACTTTCGAAATGCGTACATACATATCTTTTGACCATTAGGGGTTTCTTTTACAGTGATATTAACGATAATCACTTTTCTGTCTATATACAGTTTCTGTTATTTTCGTTTTATTTTTGGGCTTAAGAACTCTAAAGGAATAATTGTAGCCTCCCCCCCCCCACAACAAAAAAGAGAAAAGATAGACAATTGCATTAGAAACTAAAATCACAACATTAATAGACATATAAAGTTATATTAAATAGTTTTATTAACGTCCCGTTTGAAGCAACACTAGGGCTATTTTGGGATGGATCTCGTAATTTTGAACAGAGGTCAGATGATGGGGACGACACCTGAGCTGGCACGCCCCTCTCCACACCACACCAGCGGGAGGACGTTTGGTCAGGACGGATTTAACGTGCAACAGGCCCCCTTACACGACGGTTCTTTGGTGGAATCGGGTCTCGAACCTGAAACCCACCGGTTCCGAAGCCGAGACCTTACCACCAGGCCACCGCGGCCCCTGTATATTAAATAGACTAACAGATTAACAGATAGTGAAGGATTCACAGCTGTTGGTAACGAAGTTAATTTAGATGAATCCACTATAAGAGCCATACAAAAGCGTACAAGTAAGTAAATAAAAAAAAACGTTAATTGGCCAACAAATGAAAGCCATAAAGAAATATTGTATAAGTGACAAAAGTGATTTCGAACCAGTTCATCAACACAAGAAACGAGTCTCGGATTATCGTGAGTGATATTGGATTATGTTCATTTTAAAACTGTCACCATGTTTAAAATGAGAAATTAATTTTTAAAAAATGTTAGTAGGTGTAGTTTAATTATTTATTTTGTTTGGGAAGCACTGTATCGCTATTTCGCAAATCATTGACAGATTAAGACTTTCCTACGTGGTCCATCTCCACTAAAATTTCATTAATATGTTGTAAAAAATTATTTGTTATAGACATTAATGATTATTTTTTTTGCGCAGTTTCTAATTACCACACAAAAGCAAGTTTAACTGAACCGAAATGTTAGTATTCATGGAAAAAAAATGCCATGTTATTAATAAAAAAAATTCATTTAAAAAACTGAAAAATATTGTATTAATTACTTAAGAAATTTTCGACAACTGATTAGATTCTATATTTGCAATTTTATAAGAATTATGAGAGTTTTATATGTGTTATTAACTGTTCATCTAATAATTATTCAGTACATACACTTTTTCTGGGACATATTGCAATTACAGTTTTAGGAACTTGCGCTGATTATCTGTTTTATACTGTAAGAGAAGAACGAAGACTTAATGAATTAGATTAATTGGCAACAAATTGAATTTAATGTAATTATATTTATGTATCGTTTAGAAGTAATTTTTAACAGCGCTGTTTTCGCTTGTTATTTAGAAATTGAGATCAAATGACAAGGACGACACCTGAGTCGACAATTCTCTCTCTCTCTCAACCAACGATCATTTGAGCCGATGGTATTAAGTATTCAGCACCCGTTTACACGGTGGTTATTCAGCAGAATCGGATTTTAAACCTAGAATCTTTCGCCTCGACCTCATTATCAGACCTCAGTAGTAAATTAAAGAAGACTGATCAGATTTATGTGGCAAGTGGTTCTTTAGATCACAAATGTGTCTCTCTCCTGGATGCTCTCTTTCGATGAGCGAACTTTTATGCATCGATTCTGTGTCGCGTGCTATTAAAGGCGTTATTATGTTTTGTGCTGTTTTTTATTTAAACTTTTTCTTATTCTGGTCACCTCTGGTGATCGCTGGGTGTTTCCCTTTACTTAAATTGTTTAGATACAACTACATGTCCGTGGTTCCATCAACTTGTAGGCCGTACTATTAAATAGTTTTATATCGCGTATATGAATTTTTCTTATGCAGTCCAGTCCCACGACATTATAGCACTGTTAAAAAGTAATTATGCAGCTCATTTGTTTTCCAGATTTCGCGACATGATTATTTCACTTTTTTGTTTATCGCATAAACTATGCAGATAATAAACAGAAGTTTTTTAAACCTTCCTAAACTGCGTGATTTTCTTCCAAATGGAATTTCAGCATACTATGTAGTCTGTTTTTGCAAGTTACAGGAAAAAAATGAGCGAAATCCAGGAAATTTTTTTCATGATTATAAAATTTATATCATCAAAAAGTAATTTTTTTTAAAATTTCGAAACGGTATCCAGATTTGTTAGTAATATTTTCTGAAGCTACTAAGGAAAAATGCCGAAATTCAGTTGAATTTTCAATTAATAAAAATTCTAATTAAAATTTCTACAAAAATCATTCCAAAATGCATATTTTCATCTTCAAAGTATATATGTGCCAAATTTGGTACTTTGGGCTAAAGGATCTGACCTGTAGAGCGCCAGCACACACACAGAGAGAGAAGCACAATCACACACATACTCATCTTTATTAGTAGTAGAGATTTGCTATTCTTTTATAATGCGCATTTTGAAAATTAAATCACTTTTATAAGAATTTTTGCGTATAATTCTTATAGTTGTTTATTATTACCTTTAAAATGCCTCAGAAGTTACAATGCAATATCTGTTTCTGAAATAGATCAAAATACCCATCTGTTGTGCTGCAAATAAATGGATGAGTCCGAATAGTATGGGAAGTGCGTAGATTGAAATTTAGTTAACCCTGAAGGGACGTATTAAGGAACCTTCAGCAAACAATATCTTCAAAGAACTTTGAGAAGTTGAGTTAATAAAGCAGCAAAAAGATTATATTTTTATAATAGCACTTACTCATTTTCTGTTGATTAAATTATGAATGACTAGCAGGGGGGGGGGCTTTAGAAGAAAACCACAAAGGAAATAATTTTCTAATTTCTTTATAATTTTTGTATGTTATCTTAGCAAAAAAAAAATCCTTTACCATAAAGCACAAATTTACTTTATTTGGGAATTTTAGAAAAAATTCATGTATTAAACAAAATTAACCAGTTATAACCTATGCATATTAAATATTATTAACATATACATAGTTTTTAATAGCAATACTTTTAATTCAGAAGCAACTGCATTTAGAATGGTCCAGAAGAATAAAAATTCTAACTGCATAAGAGTTTTTGATTTGATCATTTGCTTTCTTCCGAAGGAGAGCCGCTTTCTTCTCTTTCGGAAATAAAACGATTGACAGTTTTCCTCGCACTCCGTGGAGTGTTTTCTTTTCAGCTTCAAGATGCAATGAAGAGAAGTGAGTACGTATTTTAGATCTCTTCTGTTTGACGGTTTGTCTAGTTTATAACGTTGATGAGTTACTGTGCTCACATACAAATAGAGATAGACTTCCGTTTGTGGGATTTCATTCAAAGTTAAATATAAATATTCAAAATTGGCATTAAGATTATAATTTCATTCTAAATGGATGCTCTTCTGGATTATTGCCTTTATTCACATATAGATAGATAACAACTTAAAAACAAAGAAAAATAATTCTTGAAAACTGGACAATTTCTTAAAATTTCGATATAGTATTTTTTTACTTTTTTTTTTACTATTACCATTACTCCCCGTATGCGAGAAATAAACATATCATATCTCATCGATTCTTAATTCCTATTCTCAAAATTATTCCGAAGCTTCGGTGGCACAAACCGCCTGTAGCGATTTGCCGAGATTCATTGAGACCGAAAGATTTCATTTAAATCATAATAGTGTGTGTGGCTGGTAAGATTTCCCTAAATAAATCAGTCTTAAATTTCAAATTTTGATACACATGAAACTCCAACTATTTTTGAAATCTTATATCTATGCTCTTCATTGTACCTATCCAGTTCTCTCCATCAGTCGCTCACATCTCAAATTTGAGTTTTAAGCAGAAATGGAAACGGATTAAACTTGCATCAACACTCACTAGATGAGTCGAAAAATGCTCATAAAGCATATAAGAATAAAAACTGAAATAAATAAATTTATTTTATGTAATACCGAATACGATTTGTAATATATCTATCTATATATAATATAATCTATCTATCTATTCAGTAAACAACGTACTAAGCTCATTTTCACGCTATATCAAGCCTTCAATTTAACTACTATAATTTGAATATATATATATATATATATATATATATATATATATATATATATATATATATATATATATATATAATATTATACTATTATCAAATTATAGTAGTTAAATGCAGATAGCTAATCTCCATGACTCGCCAGTGGAAATGGATGTTACTTTCTTCCAAAACTATTTAAACAAAGAATTTTCGTATTACCTTGAAACTGAAAAAAATACTTTCTTGATGATAACAGGTTCATTTCTGTATAATTACTTTTTTTGTTTCCAATAAAAATAGTAATTTGATACAAAATCTGTAGCAATGTTTTTAATGTTGCGGTGAAATTCAAACATAACCATCAAAGCATTAAATGGAATGCTTTTGTGAGTATTAAAATTTAGATAAAAAAAAAATTGCTTCCTTCGGATATTTATTTCTATTTTTTTTTTCGCGGTTGATACATTTTTTAAATTTTCATTCTCAAATTTTTTAAAAAATGTACGATTAAATTCAATTTATATTTCTCAATCTATAAATAGAAGCAAAAAGTTTTATTTTCCCTATTTTTAAATTTTGAAAAAAAAATGCATTTCATAAGGTAACCGTAATATTTTAATAGCCTATTACATCAATAAACTGGTGAACAAATGGATCGCCAAAGGATACTTTCAGAGAATTCATATTCAGCGATTCAATAAAAATTTAAATGCTAAAATAAGAAATAAAGAAGTTTAAACTAAATACGATAATATATTTTATATATTCAATTAAATGAAAGGGCTGTTGTGTTAAAATGTGGATAAAATATTTTCATGCTTATTTATGAAGTTACACCTTAATTGTGATTAAAATTTAAAAAGTTCAAAAAATTTTCAAACGTATACTTTAAAATGATTGTTAGTATTTCTTATGCAAAAAATAAGTGAAATGTTCATATTTTGGCTGTCAACAATAAAAGAAAATCAAAGATGAAATATTTATTGCAACGAAAAAACTTGTTGAATTTCATTATAATAGTTAAAAATATTTGCCGTAAGATACATCTAAATATATTTCAAAAATATATTAAAATTATAGCAAATATTGTACAGTTAAATGGAAATCGTTGAAAAGAATTTTAGGGCGGTGAAAAAGTTATTTTTATGTAGTGAGATTCTAGAATGTTATTACCGATACTTTTTAGTTAATTAAAATTATGATTTATATTTTTGAAAAATACACACAAAATAGCACATTTTTATCCTCCAAAATATGCGCCAACCCGTATCAAATTTTAGAACCTTTGGCTAAATTAGGTCAGCATGGGAATCTGGGTTCAACGGGCGGAGCACCAATAAACACCCACCGACGCACAGTGTTCTATTATTTATTAGAGACAGAGATAATAAAGAAATGATAATGGTAACTTATGTTGAAAACTGATAAGTAAAATACATCTTCAATATGAAGAATTATCTCATTAGATAAAATAAGCCGTCATATCTCTCCAAGAGGTTGAATCCAGTTGTTAACGAGAAATTAAGAAGAATCTATTGTGTTTGCAAGGGAGGGAAATTATGTATAGATAGAGAAGAAGAGGACGATACTGAATGAACTCATTACTGTCACATTTAAAAGGGCATACTTCTTCATTTCATTTTATTTCTTTCTCGTCAGGGAAAAGAATTCTTAATGAATGATGACTTAAGTAGCGAATTTCAAGAACGTTAGTCAAGATTGCATTCATTAAAAATTTGTTTTGACAAGCAAATAATTCCAGAAATCGAGCCGTAAATATATTCTGAAAGAGAATATTTAAAATGTTTCTTTAGTTGTTTCTAAAGCAAGTTAAAAATTATCAAATAGCTTAAATTTCAATGCATAAATAATACTGATTACCTATGATTTACAGCGAAAAATAAAAAAAATTTTTGAAAGAAAAGGTTGGTAACTTGATTGGAAATGCAACATCCTTTGGTTTATCTAAATTACCTTCTGTTAAGACGCAGCACAAGAATTATACTGTACTGTACTGGCGTTTTTAACTGTGGTCAGAGAACGAGAATGGCATCCGAGCTCTGATATTGTCTTTCTATATCAGCAGAGGGAGGATGAAGCATGCATTAGATTTATATGCGCAGAAGATCAGTGAAATAACATTTCGAACCCGGGACTCTTCATTCTCGAAACTCAGATCGTGCCACCGCTGCGCTTTTACATGGTGACGATATTTGATTTTTTAAAATTTACTTCTATTCATGGCAATTTCTTACTCTATTGAAAATTTATTATTTATCTTTCCAGTTACGGGCATAGTTGAAACAATAGTAAAATTTCAGTTTGGAAATTTTGTATTTATTTTTCTAAGAATTATTCTAAGAATTTATTTTTTACACCCATTTTTTTAAAGTTGCGATTATAATTTTAGGGAGATGAAATGCAACTAAAAATCAGTTGGATTTTCTGTGCTTATATAACTTTATGAAAAAAAATCTATTGTTGACCTTGTACAAATTTTTATTCTTGCTAGAGTATGTACTATATCAATATATATATATATATCAATATATATCAATATATATATATATATATATATATATATATATATATATATATATATAGTTAATAGATTAATGTGTTAACAGCAGAAGTATTAAAATGTTATGAATTAACTTGCACTAAAAAAAATATGCTTCTGTAGAATCATCAATACACGATTTACTTAATAAATAGGCAGACTGCTCTTTCATCGAAAAGGTATTATAAGGAAGTATCACAAAAATGCTTTAAAACGAATTTTATAATGCCGTTTCAAAAGCTTTTAATAAAATTTCGGTGAATTATCTCAGAACATTTGATACATTATTATTTTAAACAATTATAAAAAGCTTAAAGAAGAAATTCAAAAAGATGTTAAGTAAAAATTTGTTGCATCAGAAAAAAATAAATCAAAAGTTCATTCCATTGATACCGTATTGAAAAAGAAAAAAAAATACTTTAAATAAAATGTATGCACATTTCTTAAAGCAGAGAAAAAAAAAATGCCAAATATGACTAATAATGAAAATATTATATGTCCTAAGTTTTTTAATCTCTAATTATTGATAGCTTGATTGAAGCCCATAGCAAAAGTATTTCGTTGAAAAATCGGAACAACACTTTCTTCTTCACCATTTACTATGAGTGGGGCCGCGGTGGCTTGGTGGTAAGGTCTCGGCTTCGGAACCGGAGGGTTTCAGGTTCGAGACCCAATTCCTCCGAAGAACCGTCGTGTAAGGGGGTCTGTTGCACGTTAAATCCGTCCTGACCAAACGTCCTCCCGCTGGTGTGGTGTAGTGTAGAGAGGGGAGTGCCAGCTCGGGTGTCGTTCTCGTCATCTGACCGCGGTTCAAAATTACGAGGTCCGTCCCAAAATAGCCCAAGTGTTGCTTTAAGCGGGACTTTAATATAACTAAACTAAACTTTGCTATGGGCCTCAATCGATATATATTCGGAGAGAACCTGGAGGAATCATTCAACATTTTATCTCCATGTATATTATTGTAAGACAATCTGTGAATATAATCAACATATTATCGTCTCTTTGGCATTTTAGGATGCTTAAGTATACTCTTCATCCCCGTTGAGAGACAAATCTTTGAAAGGACCTTAACAAGTTTTCCGTTTCGCAGGTCTCTGTAACCTGAAACAATTTATTTTATTTTGAGAAAGCTATCGCGAATTGATTCCCAAATTGCAAAAGGGACTCTTATACGATATGTTTTTTGACACTTGATTGGGATTATTTTAAGAATTCGGGGGATAAAAATTAAAAGGTAAAAAGTCTTTTCTCTTAAATGCAAAATTTTTGATTTCTCAATTTTGCGCTCCTTTATAAAGACACCCAGGACATCTGTCCTCCCTGTCTCTACGCCATTGCTTTACCGCCACTGCTCTCTTGGTAACATTCGATGAGCACGAGAAAGTCATGTGTGACCTTGGATTTTGGTCAGCCCTTATATTAATCATTCAATTGCAGCACGTTCCGTCATTCAGCAATAGAAGGCTTTATTTCAGAATTTTGAAGTTGAATTCATTCCTTATTTTCAATTCTGGCAAACGTTTATTTAAAGACAGTTTATAGAAAAATCAGCGAAGGCGTTTGTTTAAAGAAACCCCTTTTAAAGACTTATTTAATACAATGTGCGCGCCCACGATGAGCAAAAATTAGCTTATGTCGTTATGCGCATAAGCCGTTGAAAGGAATTATTGTTCCGCTGTTCTTGATATCCGAATAATTTTTTTAAGGAATATTGTGAAGCTTCCTCCAACAACTATTGTACAGAACTTTACAACAAAATCCCTTCTTCTGAAGATCTCTTAAAGTAAACTTGTAAGTCGTATAAAATTGATGTTCTAGGTTTGAGTCAAAGTTCAGATGATGTCTTGAAAATAAGGGAAAGAAAACTCAAACATATAATAGTACTGACAGAAAAATTGAATTTCATCGCTAAATAAGAAATGAATATCGAACACAATTTGTTAATTAACAAAATAAAATAAAATTAAGTATGAATTCATGAGAAATCTATTTCATTAAATCATTTTCTAAAACTCCTTGCCTTTAACTTTTGCTTAAATTTAATTGAAAATATTATTTCTTGTTTATAAGCATATTTGGCGAACATTTTTTTTTAAATGCATCCGATTTCTTCACCGCAATGGGACTAAAAGAAGCAAACGAATGAATACAGATTCGGTATAAATTTTTAAAAAAATTTAGGGTTTAAAGACATTATGACTTTTTTTTCTTTTTCCGTTTGTTTTTTTAAGTCAGTAGCTGTGCTAAACACTCCAGAGACTCAAAACGCGGTTAGAAGAAGCGCTCTTTCCAGAAAGATAATTGAATAGATTAATGGCTCTGACACTTGCCCTCCATTCGACTCGTTAAAAGGATATTCTGGTGCTCTCCACAGCGCACGGCATTAGAAAAATGAAATTAGAATAATTTTATACGTATGGAAACGAAATGAAATAGCTAAGACGACCACCGCCATATTTTTTTAGCTTTAGGTAGCTGTAAAACTTTTATGCAAATATAAATATGGATGGGTATGGGAGAGGATAAAGGAGTTGTTTTTCATTTGCATGCGATCGTCGAATAATTTTAAAAGGGAATCATCCTGTGAAATTTCCCATTCAATGGTGGACATTCAAGCTATTGAACTGAAACTGACCACGTCAAAATACATTTGTTTTGACAATATTAAAGCGTTTTGAAAAAGCCTTAATCTGTTAAATACTAATACATTTCTGAATACAAAAATAAATCTGAACACAGAAAAATATTCTTGGCAAAAGCAGGGTTTTAAAAGTAATTCTAACTGCATCATTAAAATTGTGTCACTGTTAAAAATGCAATTGGTTCTAAGTAAAGTTGTGGGAAACAAACGAGTTATTGTTTGGTTTTGGAATATCTTTGTAAAAGCTTCATTTAAATTTTTATATACTATTAATCTAATTTAAAATAATGAATTAACTCAGTTGGATATAAATTGGGGTTTTCTCCTAAACAACTGGTTGGAAATTTGCCACTATAGCACTGGCTGAAGAGCATTTATTATTTACATTATTTTCTGCCCACCTATTTTTATAGATGCCTCTGAGCGAAGAAAAATTCTTCGCATTGTAGCATTTAATGTTTCATCTAATACATCTGCAGTGATTATATGAAAATAAAATAGAATAGCCGAGTAAGAATGAATTAAAAAATCTCTAGTTTATTTGAAAATAGGAAGGAGTAACAATTTGATATGAAACAAATGGTAATGTGAATACGTTGATGTAATATATTTGAAACATCAATAGTATTCCATTCAAAAAATCAAGGATGATTTCAATTCCAAAATTCCTCTTAAAAATTCAATTGACTTTAGTCAAAATTTCCCTTTTTCCTGTAATAATAAGACATTCAATAGATGCCACTACGCTTTCATGGTTGACAAAAGAAACAAAGAAAAACTGGAAAAGTAATAATATGCAAATGAGCATGATGCAGAATATCTCCTCCCCCATTCCAAACACATCCTTTTCCATTTACACTGGATAAATAAAACAGAAATGAATTCGCCATTAAAACCTAATGATACAATCGTGATAATTTTTTTCTCCGTCGTATAACTCTATTTTAATTTGAAAAATTGTCAATAAGTTTATTATAATAATAAATAAATCACTGAAAGTAAAAATAAAATAAGCATAACAAATAAATATCAGATAAAAGATAATAATTAAGGTAGAAATAATTACCATACCAACTTTCAGTTATAGTTAAAAATGAGTAGAAGAAAACTTACGAGTTTAAACTTTTCTAAAATACGTTCTTTTCTATATACACAATTGGATTTTTATTTTCCTGTGTAAAGAGTTATAAACAGAATGGCGGAGATTTATAATTCCTTTTTATAGATTCCATCAATATAAATGTATTTCTGCTATGCGATTCTGTTTTAAATTTGTTTGAGAGGGGGGAAGGGCTTTATTTTGTAAATAACAATCCTGGCTGGAAAAGACAAAACGCATTTATCATCACAGCGAAAATTATTTGAAATCGATATTTCGCTGTTTTATAATTCTCTGTTTTCGAAACGGAAACTCCAGAGTATTTTAGAATCTCAGCATCATTAATCAGAATACTTTTTTAAAATAAAGTAAATAAATATTCAAAAAAATATATCTTTTAGATTTTTTTTCCCTTCTTCTTTTCCCTTTTTTTACAGACACAGAAATTTCAAAATAACATGATCACATAAAGAATTCATTTGAGGAATTATTTCAAAACTATGCAGAGATGTCAAAAAATAACCTTAAATTCATGAATCAACTATCGTGTTTGATTTTACTTATATTGCAGAAGCACATTTACCGTAATAGCCTTCTCTCTCATGAATCTAAACTATACGATTCACCACACAGTATCTCATGCTATAGATGGCGACTATTATGCAAGAGAAGTATTGAATAATCTTTGTGAAAAAATATCATCAACCATGATAAATGTGAAAGCAGAGGATCTCCCATTAATCAATCATTTTCTGACGACAGTAAATCGGAGTTTACTAAGGATGATATCAAAGCACTTCAACATTATTTCAATATTCCAGTGTACAGAGATGGGTCTGCTCACCTGGCTGTCATTATAGGGCATCTTCATCCTGTACCCGGGCAGCAAATTGGGCACAGCATTTACATCCTCCAGGGCCATGAGGGCAGCAGGTAGGCACCCCTGGCCCCCCAGCCAGCCGCCAGTGCCGTTGATGGGAAAGATTGCACCGATGTACAGATCCTTCTCCTGCTTTTGCACTGCGGTCTCGGATTGCGCCCTCAATGGCACAACACCCCCGACTGACCGCAGGGTCAGCAGCAGAAGGCACGTTGCAAGCATTGTGCGGTGGTCAATCAGCCCTGCATCACTTAACAGACGGCACTCTCGCATCGCGGACGAGCGAGGCCATTTCGAGACGCCGGGACCTCACTCATCTCCGCTGTCTCTCTTTCTGGATCGGCCGGATAGGACAAGGGTTGTCGAAGCGCCAGGAGATCTCGCCAAATGGATCGCCATGTTGGCAAGTTCTGTCAGCCATGGGCGATTAACAAAA
>JAPMOR010075047.1:0-10790 GCA_026543865.1 Argiope aurantia
GAAAGAAGCTTAACCATGAGAAAGCAACAACGTCCTAAAGCAGCTTAACCATTCCCATCCCTTAAGGGTAATAAGATATCACAACTGAAAAGAGGAGAAAATAATAATATGTTTGTTTAAACGTTCAGCAAGAGAACGTTGGCATTAATGAGAAGATAGTTTCCATTAATCTTCCGTTGAAGATAATGAAACGGAAATAAAAGATTTAAGTAACAAATTAATACATATTAAATGCTTAATCTACTTCGAGTAAATTAATGAGAATTTGAATTCAAACATCGTGGAATGAAAAGTTGGAAATGTAGAACGACTGCACTTAATCGAATCGAAATCAAAGAGCTCGCTTCAGGGTATTTGCTTATAAGCACGAACTGAAAGATTTAAATACGCCTTTAAAATGAATAAAAACCTCATTCGTGAGACAGAGGTTGGCAAAGCTTTCCAAGCATTAATGAATAGGATTTAATTGATTTTGTGTAATTAGCTGTTTAATGCAGGCATCAAAAGAAATTTGATATCTGATTTATGTCTGAATAGCGGTACCATATATTTTTTTTTTCGTAATGAACATTAATAAAATGATATGCTCTTCAGTGATGCAATGAATTAATAAAGCGCGATATTAAATAAACGTATAAACTTTCAGAAATTAAAAAAATATATATGCATCTTAAACCCATTCAGACAGAAAAAAACAAAAATAGCTTCGTTTAAAAAATATGTTTCAATAGTCATGTGGAAGTTCTGATTTCCTGAACAAAACATAATGTAACTTTAAATCGAGCAATTCTTCTTTATATATAAACTTATTTCGTGTATCTCGGAAACGGCTCTAAAGACTTAGATCTTTTTATATCTAGATAAGGTTTTGATTTTTAAGTTTATCTATATGCCTTTCCTGGAAAAAAAAAGTGATTTTATGGGAAAAAAAAACTAAATATTGACATGTGGCTATAAATGAGCTGCACAAGCGTGTCAGAGATGGAATAATGGTTAGGGTTGCAGACTCCCATGCATCGTTCTTTTGTTCGATCCGAATTTGCAATTCAATTAGATTTCGCGCATAGCTTTTAATGAGCCATAGGATAGGATTTTATTTACAATTTAGAAATAAAATTTAAAAAAACTGTCGAGTGAAGCTCGGTATCCAGATACTAAGAAATATTGGTTCAAGTAATAATTCCTGCCTGGTTTTTGTTTTATAATTTGAAATGGCACAGATAAAATGCACTGATAAAAATATCGCATATTTTGAAAGAGAATGCTCTACAAGACAAAATATATGGATTTTTTTAAGCTTATAGATTTTCGTTCATTAAACTGGATATCACGAAAAAAAGATTAAATATTTTACCCATTTGAATTTTGCATTTAATCCAGATGGTTGAACTTCTTATTTTTACTCAAGACATATGCTATGTAAGAAGATGGACTAATGTCTAAAAGTAGTTACACGTCTTACTAATCTTATTGTCAAATGACTTGAGGAATTAAAAAATTAAATTAAATATAAATTTGTGGAAAAGCTTTTGAATTATCAAGCAATTTAGTGTTCTCTCTATAATCGAAAACACATTCGCAATATAAAGAACGCTTCACCCTGTTATCAGTTAAATACTGATCGTTTAACATTTCTTAATATCTACTATGTATGTATGTTCACGTATTTAAAATATGACAGCGTGGATTAAAACATTTTCTTTTTTCTAATGGGAGAATAAAAGTTTGGCATGAAGGATTCTCACTCAATTGTTTTCAATCTGCAATGATTCAGAATTAAGAGGTTTCATCTCAAAATAGTTCTCCTAAAATACAGAATGGGAAATTATTCTTGCTGTTAATATAGTAGAAGTTATAGTAGTAGCTGTTAATATAGTAGAGTATATAGCAGAGAAAAATATTAATGTTAATCGAATTAAAAATTTTTAAAGCAAAAGATAGTGGATACTTAAAAACCTTTTAAAAGCAAATGTCCCTCTTATTAACTTAGATCCCTTGTTCAGTCTCGTTATATTAAATTCCCGTTTTAAACCAACGCTAGTGCTATTTCTGGAAAGACATCATAATTTGAGATGAGGTGAGATGACGAGGACGAAACCTGAGCGGGCACCCCGCTCCAGTAGTGGGGGGACGTTTGACCCCAACTGCTTTAGCGTGCATCAGACCCGTTTACATGACGGTTCTTCGGTGGTATCGGGTCTTGAACCATACCACCAGGCCGCCACGGCTCCCTTAAGCGGCGGTCCTATGACCGGAGAAATCTTCAGACGGACACGCGTTCCCCTTTCGACCCCTCTTGCGGTTTTCTGGGGTTCTTTGATGTTTGTCCAGTTTACCGACAAATCAAATGTTTGAAACATATGTTTGATTGTATATTTCAAATAATTTGATAAGGGCAAAATAATTTGATAATGAAAGCAATACTCCGACCTATCCAGAGGTAATTCGGGAAATGCAACTTTGAATATGATCTGATATTATAAAGCTTGCGTTAGTTGAAATTTTGCGGGTAGAGTAAAATTCCGCATATAAAGATATACGCAATAATCTAAGCAACCGTATATATATTCTCGTGCGCATTACTGATCTATTAAATTATTTGCAAAGAAAAATGATGTAAAACAGGCCATTAAGTAAATCTTTTAGCAAATGATTAGTATACTTTAAAGGTATTATCAATATAATTAAACAGAATTTTAAATTATACATTTAAGTTTTGGCCACCAATCGAATTCCTGAACAAGAAATTCTACATTTAAAATAGACACATAGATTGCTCTATATTCATACAGTTTTTAACCTGTTACGTAATCTTTTTAATCATGGAATAAATGTTTCCCATTTATAAAACATAAAGGTTATTAAATATATAGAACATTTATTTTTCATTAATTGGTGCAGCATAAAAACAATTCACTAAAAGAAATCCAAAATAAATTGTTAAATGAATGTTCTTTAACACTTTTCTCAATTAGTATTCTCTATGAACTTATTGTGATTCTATATTTAATTATTTTCACTTTAATAAATAGAGTTTTCGTTGTTTACAATTTTTAGAACAAATTCTTATGTTCTATTGGATTCGATACTCGATTTTATTTAGTTTATCTTACGACTGTAATTTTTATTTATCCGTTTACATTAATTGTATTTAATAAATTTTATTGTTTATGTGTTTATGTGTTACTCTAATATACTTTTTAAAATCCTTTACTTTCTCAGCCCTCAATTAGAGTAACCTCATTCTTATTCTTTATTTTGACTCGGTCAGTTAAAACACATTCGATTGTAACGATGATACTTAGTGGTCAAATTATAGCAAAAGCTTTATGTATGTATGACCTAAAATAAAAATAAAACAATTTTTAACTCCGTTATGTAATTACGGCTTTTCACAATTTTCTGAAAATACACATTACTTCCGAGATGCTTCTTTTTTTCCAAAGATTTTGACACACCTCTACGTTTTGAAACGTGTAATTTTCAGATAACTCTGCAATTTTCCATTCATTTGAGCATTTTCCACAATACCTGGAACTGTTGCAGAATCAATTATCTGACCGATTTTCTGTCTTGTTCTTTCCAATGTCCATTCATTTTGGCAATATCTACTTCCTCACTATTGTTAACCCTCAACATCATTTAGAAGATAATGGAATATGCCTTTCTCAGTCTTGATTTTCCACGTTTAAAATAAAAGTTTATAAGCTGTCCTTTTATAAGTTTTTCAGCTCTCTGTACAAAGATCTCTGTACACCTAGATCTAGAAGATTTTGTTTTAAAAAAATCAAAACATTATATTTATCAGTATTGCTCGAAACTTGGTTGAAATAACAAGATGAAAAACCAAACGATTTTTTTAAAAAATATAAATTATTTTTGCTTTTTAGAATATTTTAAAAACGGTTAAAAGTAGCTTTAAAGAAGAAACTAATAAGTAGTGATTTTAAATTCTGTAAGAAGAATAATGTTCAAATACTAATGCTTTACTTGCTTGAATATTAAGCAGTGATTTGCTATTTAGTATTCATTTCTGTTTGATTGCTTCTTGGTTTTTTTATTACTAATAAATTTTCATTAAGATTATACTGTATATGTTTTATAAGCCTACTTAATATGTAAGATTAGCATCAAATTATTTATTGCATGTGCGTCTTTGCAAGCGGACATGATAAAACCAAAAAAAATATATTCAGATTTCACAAACTTAATAATATATCGTATGACAGAAAAACCTTTTTTATTTATTTAAGGGGATACAAAAATGTTTTACTTGCACAAGTACTTTCTTCCTAAAATTAGTTTCTTTCTAAATTCTTCAACAGCTCATTGCCATTTGGCCAAAACTTTTTTTCAACTATATTAATAATATCTATGATTTTTACTGCTATATATATTTAATTATTAATATGCAGTAAAAGTTTTAGAGGTTGATTTGCAATTTTAATTTATTTCATCGTTCGGATATACTACCGATTCTTTTTATATTCTTTTACCAGTTTAATCATGACTAGTATATTTATGGCTGTGTTTTTCACTGTCGGATTTCTGGCAAAATGTATTAACTCATTTTAGCAGCAGTCGAAGAAACAAAACAATTTTGGAAAAAGTTATGGTTATTTTCAATTAAATAAATTAGGACAAGGCTACGATAATTTTTAAGCTTTAGAGGATCTTTCAAAGACAAACATCTTAATTTCTAGTTCTTATACTTTTCCTTAAAAAAATCTTTTTATATGATTAATCCACATTTCTGTCTAAATTAGTTGTCCACAGAGTAGAATTCCAGGTTTTAATTTAAACTAAGACTATAACCTCTATATTGTACTATTTAAACAAATGGCTTATTCAAAATTTAAATTGTGATTCATTCTTCGTTGGCATCCTTTAAAACAGTGAATTCATGGTGAAATTATCGTTCTTTATGTATTATTTTTATAAATGCTTATTATCTGAGAAAAGCTTTTAGCCATTCTAGAAACATATAACGTGTCCTTCCTATTTTCAATGAAATTAAATAAATCTTTTTAATGCAAGGTTTCTCTCAGAAATTTCACTACTAGCAAATGCTGTTATCTTTTCCTTTATGAATTGTATGCATGAACTGTAAAAACGACAATTTTTACACTCCATAACAAACTAAAGCATCTCAGTCTTTAAAATTTAACTTTTCCGGATATTGCATTTTTACATTTTCATATACGAAATAGAAAGAAAATATTATAATCGTCAAGAAATTCGAGCTGGAGGTTTTGACGAATATCCGTATTTTAAACATCCCTTAGTTCGAAAAATACATTTTTGGAAGAATAATTCAAAACCTCTTTTGAGGCAGGTGTTTTTTTACACCAAATTTATAGACTTCTATCAAGCAAAATCCGTCCAAAGTTTGTCCCACAATTCGAAAATAAGTTTTTAAAAAAACCCCCAAAAAAGAGAGAGCTAGATAAATAAAATTCGGTAAACAGATTTAACATTTATCATATAGATACTTATAAAATCTTTAGCCAAATCTAACAAAGCGATGAACGTCAGCCTATACTTTCAAAATCATATAAAAGCGATAACTAAAAAACTCGATGACTTAAATATATAAAATTTGGTATGGAATTTTATCTCTATATTTGTAGTTCATTGTAAAATTGTTGTTGCAATCAGTTTGTAAGAACGAGTCTAAAACCAAAACTCTGAGCTCAGTATTCAGGGATTAAATTCCAAGGATCGTTTGATAGATTCAACAAAAATGCTAAGTTCGAGTCAGATGTTAATATCTCGTAACTATAGTGAGCCAGTGTCTTGCAAGACATTCTCTGGAATAACAACTTTCTTAGAGAATATGATAGGAAATTTTAGGAACACCACTCCCGCTGGTTTTTATCTCAAGTAGCCTTTAGAGAGATATATTCTGGTTAATTCAGTATTATACCATGAATTATGGACGATGCATACAATTTCCCAGAGCACAATAAAAATTGTGTGACCAGAAATGGCCACGGGTTTTCTCTTCTAACTCACAAAGGAAAATATGCACTTTGCTCTTTCCTGCCAAAAGTTCTATCTTAAAATGATGTTTTTCTATTTTATTCTTCGCTGAAAAGTTCATGCAGAATATATTTTAAAAAATAGCAAGCTGTTGAAAATGAAAAAAAATGACCAGTCTTAACGACAGCTTGTAACACATCGAAATGACCAACATGCAGAATGGAAGCAACCCATTTGCATAACCTGACTTCTATTTTATGATGTCAAGGATTCTCAGAAATGTAACATATTATATTGTCTCCATTTCTGAAGTAGAAGTCTTTACATGAATAAAATTTATAAAACTCTTACAACAGATGAAGCATTGACTAAAACATCTTAAAATGTTCTGTATATTTCTTTAAAGGTTATTAAAATTCTATTTAATTTTATTTGAATGTTAAAGTGCTTGTTTTTAACTTTCAAAATTATTAAATTAACTAATATTTCAAAATTAATTAAATTAAATTCTAAATATGTATTTAAAAATTGAAGCTTTAAATGATTCTGCATTCTATAAATTTTACGGATGTAAAGACTTTACCAAATCTTCCAAAATTCAAGAATTAAGAATTGTGTTTATAACGATAAAATGATTAAAACATATTTTCAAAATTCAATTCGTTTGTAAAAAAAATTGTAAGCTTATTTAAATAAGAATAGATTATTATAAAGGCATTTTAAGTATACTTTTACCAGTTTCTATAAGTGGATTGCCACAGTGCTATTCAAAATTTAGAATTTCCGGTTCATCATGTTTTCAGCTAAAATTTTGGAAGCTTTTCGCCTTTGTAGAATAAGCATAAATTGATAGGAATTTGCATAAATAAATAATTTATGAACATTGTTTGGCTTTAATATATAATTTTTATTTAGTTAGTCTCTCATTGGTGTTGCTATGATTTTTTGCAACTTTTTTTTTTTTAATTTTTAATTTGGGTCAAAATTTGTCATTTTATTGACACGCAAAATTTTGTGTCGATTGGAAAATCTATTTCAAAAATCGAGAAAAGTAGATGCAATTTGAATTAATTGCCCATGGAACAATTTGAAATTATTTTGATGCATTTTATTTGTTTCTTCCTAAAAAAAAAATTCGAAATTAATTACAGAATTTTTATATCATAAAAATCACGTAAAATTGTATTTGTAACAAAAATTTTGAACAATATATGGAAAAATTTTAAAAATTTGTTTTGAAAACATCCACTGGACCCTTAAAGTAAAAGCAGCAAACACAAATATCTGTTTAAAAAAATTTAGAACAATAGATATGTGTTTTATTTTAATCTATTAGGAAATTTTATTTTACTATGGAACATCGTGAAGGTCTTTAATCATATATTTTATTAATTATGTATTTTATGATCAAAAAATTCTGAAGATACTGACGACTTTTTTTTTCTTGTTAAAATAGAATTATTATAAAAACAATCAAATAGTGAGCTTTAAAAAATTAGAAATTTTATTTTATTCGTCCATAACCTTCCAGTAAGAACCGCAATCGACTATTTTTTTTTAAATAAAAGCTATACTGTTGAAAAGTTATAAAATTACCTTAAAATTCCTGTCTTGTCGAAACGCCTTGTTACAAAACACCTTTCAAAATATCCAATATCGAAACGCGTGCACTTTTTGTTCCTTACCCTTGCCGCTATCGTTGGAAACATCAAGAAAATATCATTTCCTTCCGACACTTTCCGATTGGATTAAGAGAGATAATGTAAGTGTAACAGAAGGAAAGTTCCGCTCGGGCGAACTGCTCCTCCCCCCTCAAAGCTTAGTTTTTCCGCCTGCCATTTCCAACGCAAAGCTACAGTTCTCATTAACAAAACATCTCGTTTAATTATTTTACTCTCTCATAATTTTTCAGGACAGGTGGATTATCATCACAGAAACAGGACAAGTCAAGGTCATGCAGAGGATTAATTTGTTCAAAGTAGCGCCTCGTTTAGAGAAAGGGATATCTTGCGATCGGTTTCGTCGCTTCAAACTGTGACCAAACGACGTGGGTGATATAATTTGTTACAGTTGTATCATATTAATGCCCCATTTTAAAGCAATACTGGGGTTATTTTGGGGTGAGCCTCATAATTTTGAATGGCGATCAGATGAAGAGGACGACAATTGAGCTGGCACTCCTCTCACCAAGCTTCTACACCACACCAGCGGGAGAAAGTTTGATACTGACGGATCTAACCAGCAGCAGATCCGCTTACACGACAGTTTTTCGGTGGAATCGGATCTCAAACCTGAAACCCTCCGATTCCGAAACCTTACCACCAGGCTCCTGCGACCCGATATAGTTTGTCTATCACGAGAAGATTTCCGTGAAGTCAGCATGGTGCAATATCAACGAATTTATTTTAGGGAAGCAGAAGACGCCATTACATTTCCTGCTTATTAGAACTCTATTAATTCTCTAAGACTTGCGCAATTTTTCACATGTACAGCGCCAGGAGAAGACGTTTGATCCTGAAGGGTTTAAGATACTTCAGCCCGCCTATAAGTGACTTTGCTAAAAATTGGACTCAACCATGATCTGGATTCACAGCTTGATATATATTTTCCATATGTTTAGTAAACATTCTTAAAATTTCATATTAACTAAACAAATTTAATTTTTTAATTTAACTTTTAATCCACTCTGTTTAAAATGTCACGGTCAAAGTATTTAAAAGCTAAAAATAAACAGTCTCCTTCTTTATACCTTATTCTTCGAGGTAGGTAGACAGATTAAAGACTTTGGTATCTGATTCCACTAGCGTTCAGTACAACAATGGTCTGATGGATGAAATTGGACTTTGAGATGAAACTAGAGAAGATACCTATGTCGGATAAATCTTCTATCTTAGATCGAATAGACTCGCATTGGTATAAGAGATTCAAGTGTTGGCATCTGACGGTGGTTCATATTAATGCTTTAACAGTATTTTAACATATGCCCACGCTTAGGATTATAAAACAATATTTATATTTCTTACTTATTTAAAAAAAAATTGTAAATAGTCAGAAAAGTTTTAAAAACTCTAACCTACTTATTAACAACCTTTGTAAATATTTTCCAGCGAAACAAAAATGTAAAAATATGATTTTATTCTGGAGGCACGTTTAAAATATCTAAAGGGAATTATTTAAAGGATGACACAGAAATTTTTGCTTTAATGTCATTGTTCTTAAATTAAGATGAATAATAGATGTTAGAACTTTAATACATGCTTTAAACATCGTGTGAAATTTTCAATGCCTGTTCAGATGTCATCCTCGTCGTTTGACTTCTTTTCTTCACTGCTATCTATATTTTTTAAATCAATATGTTACTTTGGTTAATGAATTTAAGCATAGCGTCACAAATTGCTTTTCTGAAAGGTTGTTACAATCATGCTTGCTTTAGTTTCATAGTCCTGGTATTCACAAGAGCAACGTTTTAAGAAAATTTAAATGCACTGATATATAAATAAATAAAAAATTATTATTCTATCTCGTTTATCTTTTGATATTTAAAAAGGAAAGGGATTTTTTATCACATTTCCATATACACTTAATTTTTTTTTAAATACAGATCTAGCATTCGACAACGACAAATATATTTATAAATAATTTGCTTATTCAATTTCAGTTTAATACGATTATAAAATAAATTCTGATTCTGATAAGCATAAAATACATTATAATTCTAATAAATGATGCTTCTTAGAGGTAATTGTTCCATTTGTTTTCCATTCTTCGGATGAGTTTTTTTTTTTTTTTTTTTTCGTCTAAGAGATTATCACTGGGATGTAGTTTCAAATTCTCTCCTTCTTTTAAAAAACCAAAGTTAAGGTACTTTTAATTTAATTCAGAACTTTTATTTCTTGGAAATTTATTTTTTAAATTAATTCAAGCCTAATGGAGCAAATTGCATTTCGATATAAGAAAATGAATGTTTCAAATAATAATTTAATATTTAAATAAAAAAAATTGGTTTTTCGTATTTCTTGAGCTTTAAGATTTAAAAAAAAATTATGAAACATTTTTTGGATTTTTTTTAACCCATTGAATTTTAAATTCATTACTATATATTTCTTAACTGAAACACAAACAAAATAATGAAAATATCCTCTCATCAGGTTTTATTAAATTGAATGCTATCATCATCTGAGTCACGAAATATTTATTTGGAAATATTTTAAAGGCAATTTTATACAAGAAATTAAAAAAAAAGATGTTTAATTGTAAATAATCCGATAGATTTCAATGTTGAGGGGGACTATAAAAATTACTTCAAATTCAAAAACAAGTGGATTCAAAAATACGAAAAAATGATAAATATGAACAATTGTAGAAATGAATCGATTTTAGTAATGAATTTAAAAATTTAATCTCTTGCAGAGTGCTCCAAAAATTTTGTTTGAGTGTATTTAAAGTCTTTGGTAAAACAAGTTCATTGCTACAATTCTGCATATATATTTTTTTTTCATAGTTCTGAATGCATTTATTTTTTCTTTAGTTTCTATGCTTAGTTATAATCTAAAAAATTTTTAAATAATAAATCAATTTAAATGTAAGAAAACATTATGCATTAAGTATGCCATTCCACACTGAAAGGATTTTGAATTTTTGGCGCTGAATTGAACTTATATTAACTGCAAACAAAAAAATTCTTTCAATTCTTTGATGCTTCGTAAGAAGGAATTTTGATAGTGAAGAAGTTAGCAATCTTTTGCAATCATATAAACAATAAAAAAAATTTATAATTTCTGTCTTTGAGCTGAACGTATACTCAATCA